>CAMKVN010002725.1:0-12556 GCA_946474995.1 Funneliformis geosporum
TTTGATTTGATTTGAAAAAATCAAATCAAATTCAAATTGCTTAAATATTTGATTTGATTCAATTTTGAGGAACCCTAGGTTTTAGTGGGTTTTTAACTGTTTTCTTTATTTTTTCTTTAGTTTTTTTTAGGAATACATTAAAGTAAGCCTTTCGAAAGTAGTTTTAATGAGTTTTTTAACTGTATTCTTTATTTTTTCTTTACTTTTTTTAGGAATACATTAAGGTAAATAAATCAGAAGTGATATTTTGGTGATTTCTAACTATATTTATTTTTTCTTTACTGTTTTTAGAAATATATTAAGATAAGCCTTTTGTAGGTGATATTTTAGTAGTTTTCTAACTGTTTTCTTTATTTTTTCTATATTTTTTTAGGAATACATTAAGGTAAGCCTTTAAAAGGTGATATTTTAATGTTTTCTAACTGTCTTCTTTATTTTTTCTTTACTTTTTTTTAGGAATACATTAAGATAAGCCTTTCAAAGATGATATTTTGGTGGTTTTCTAACTGTTTTCTTTATTTTTTCTTTACTTTAAAAAACCAAATATATCTTTTTTGAATAAAATATAATACAATATATAAAATTTTTGAGTAATTTATTATGTAATAATAAAATAAAATTATAAATCATAAATAAACAAAAATGGGTTTTATTAGTTTCAATTTTTTAATTGATTTTGCTAATTGCTGATTAAGTTTAAGCTGATTTACGCAGAATTTTGACCAATTTTTAATATAAATGCTGATTGAATAGCCTATTTTCTATTTATTCAAAATATTGATTTTTTTAGTAATGATTAGCAGAATTAGACTATATTTTGGCTAACTTTTGTCATTTTAATATGACAAATTATATTATTTACCTAGTAATATATCAAAAATTACCAATCGTTAATATTGACCATTTATATGTGTGACATTTGAATTAGGCAACTTTGGCTATAACTAAAAATGCTAATTGTTTTGGTAATGATTAGCAGAAATTAGATTATATTTTGGCCAATATTCAGCACTTTAAAATGTGATGAAATTGATTATTTCAACTAGTATAATCTATAATTCTTCTTTAATATGTCTAAAAGTATTTATTATTTGTTTTAAAGTTATAAAGTTAAACTCATGTAAAATAATTATCAGATAATAAACTTAAAGGTTGATTGTGATAGGACTTATCTCATAATAATTATAATCAAATATACACATTACTTCCTATTTTCAAATCAATATTACTCTAAGTTTGATGGCTGAGTATAGGGTTAATATTATGAAAATACTTCTTTACAAATTTCAAAATAGAAACTTTTCATGATAATTTAAAATATATTGATTTCTAAAATAAAATAATTAATTAATAAAAATTATTAATAATTAATATATAATTAAAAATAGATTTTCTTCTTGTTGTAAAACATATGGAAGATGAATACCTTTAACATAATTCCAAAAAATATGATTTTTAATTTCTAAAGAATTAGAAATACTAGAATGTTTTAATAGCAAATTTTTAGTTTCTAATATATATTGTTTAAAAATAAATATAAGAATATAAATGAATATTTAAAGTAAAAAATTAATTAATTAGAAAACTTACTAATCTATTCCTTAGACTATATAGCAGACAAATTTGCTTGCAAAATTAAAAAAAGTGTTAATTTCTTTATAAAATAATAAATACTAATTTAGTATATCAGCTTTATATAAAAAATTTAGTTAAATATATATTTTATTAATTTAAATAGTAAATATTTTAAATTTTTTTGAAAGCTATTAAAATAATTTTAATTTTAAAATTGAATAGTAAATATTTTAAATTTTTTTAAAAGTTATTAAAATAATTTAATTTTAAAATTAAATTTTAAATAATTTATTATAATAATTTTTTAAAAATTTATATGTTAACTTACTAACTAAATTACTTTTTATTAATTAAAGTCATAAAATTTCTTAATAAATTATAAAAATTATAATAATAAAAGATTTTTTTTATAAGTAATTTCATAATATACTATTATGAATAGCATTAGAAAATGACCTGGTCATTTGACTATTTAAATGTTCTTTCTATTCTTTTGTCATAATCATAAATCATTTAGCATTTGCCATTTCACAAATGATCTAAATGACAAATGATAAATAATCAAGATTATTTAAAATCATTTAAATTATTTATCATTTATCCATTTGCTTTTACAAAAAATTTAGCTATACTTTTAAAGAATCACAAATTCTTAGTAAAACTCTAGAGAATTCTTGATTCTATAAGAGTTTTGCAATTTTATCTCCCAACGATAAAGGATCATTCCAGTAAAGCGATAGAAAAATTATTCTAAAGAAACGATTAAAAGCATCATTTCTTAAGAATGATAAAAGATTGTTCTAAAGGAACAATAAAAAAATCATTCCAGTAAAATGATATTACATTGTTCTAAAGGAATGATACAAAAAAATCATTCCTTAAGAACGATAAAAAATCATTCTAAAGAAATGATACAAAAAATTGTTCCAATAGAACGATATTACATTGTTCTATTGGAATGATAAAAAAATCATTTCTTAAAAATGATAAAATGTCATTCTAAAGGAATAATAAAAAATTATTTCAATAGAATAATACTACATCTTTCTAAATAAATGATATAAAATTTGTTTCAATAGGACAATAAAAATCATTCTAGAAAAAGAATACAAGAAAATCATTCCAATAGAATGATTTTATATTGTTCTAAAGGAATAATACAAAAAATTATTTCAATAGAACAATAAAGATCATTTTAAAAAATGATACAAAAAATCATTTCAATAGGATGATAAAGATCATTCTAAATGAATGATACAAAAAAATTATTCTAATAGGATGATAAACCATCATTCTATCAGAACTATAAAAAAAATCATTCCTTAAGAATAATACTACATTGTTCTATTAGAATGATAAAAAAAATTGTTATTTTAGAATGATTCTTTAATCATTCTATTAGAATGATACTTTTAATCATTTTTTTAGAACGATTCTTCTATTGTTCTATTAGAACGATACTTTTAATCATTCTTTTGAATTAAACTAAAAAATTGTTCAATTTTTAGCTTGAGTTTAGTACTTGACTTAACTTGATTGGACTTGTATAACTCATATTTTGAGTCGACTCATTCATAACTCGAAATTATTTTAATATACTATTATATACTATATAAAATATTTACCCAATATGAATTAATTTTTTCTAATATACATAATTAATATTTTAATAAATTTAAATTATTTACACTATAAAAACAAAATAAATAATAAAAATTTATAAAATATGCTATATTTAGAAATTATTGAAATGACAGGTTATTTGTTATTTATTATTTGAGTCATTTGCCAGTCATAATCATTTGGCGAATACTGATTATGATTAATATAATTAAAAGTAAATTCCAAAAAGTTTATTATAGATCATTTATAAATAAATTATTTTTTAAAAATTATAAATTTTTAGCTTTTAAGTAACATTAAATTTTTTATTATATAATTAAAAGTATAAAAGTAAATCAAAAGAAAATAAGCAGGCAAATTTGCTTGTAAAACCTTATGATTTAAGGAATAATAATTCCTTTCTTCATATGCCTATATAATATAATTATTTTATTTTTTTCTTTATTATCACGTTCATTTTAATTTCAAAATTGTGTATTAAAAATCTCATAATTTACAAAGATTACATAAATCACTTTATAATAATAAAAATTTAATTTCTGAAACATATTTTCCAAATTTTTAAAAAAACTAATGACTAATATTATATATATCTAAATCTAAATTAGAATCATAAATTTAATATAATCCAATATAACTTTTACTAGTTGGAAGAAATATTAAAGCTGTTATATTTGAGTATGATAATGGTCAGTCATATTCAATCAACAATCAGTTAACAGTTAGTTAGAGACCTTTGACTGATTGATCAATTATATGACCAGTTAACTAGCCTATTTAACAATAATATAATTTATAATTTTTAATCGTTAATTTTAATTTAAGCTTCAAATAATACTAACATGATATTTGCTAAAACTCCTAATTTTTATATATTTTACTTATTTCTTTTAGGCTAACTCAATATGCATATTAAGTTTACTTTTGTATTTATAGCATTGTTGCAAACTTTTTTTAAAAATAAATTAAAAATTTTTTATTTATAAAAAATTATATAATTAAAATGATTGTTAATTAAATGCAAAGAATTCTTGGATTATTAATTAAAAAATGTATAGTCAACCAGTTGGTCAAAATTGGTCAAAATCAGTCAATCAACAGATCAGTCAAAAACCTTTGACCAACTGATATCGGTTACAGTTATGACTAGTTATAACTGGTTATGACCGTAACTATTAATATCTCTAATTATATCATCTTAAATACTACGATCTAAATAAAATAAATATTTTAAATAATTCATTAAATTAATTAAAAAAAATAAATTGTTTAAATAAATGATATCTGGTAAAGGTAATTTATGAATATTAGCATAATTAATAATAAAAGTAATTACATATAAGATTATTTCAAATTATAAGGCATTATGGCTTTTTATTTTTTTATTACTATATATAATTAGTTTAATTCAATTTGCTTGATAATATTTTTTCATTTTTTTATTCCTAATAGATAAATTTTAAGAAATGCAGATACACAAATTTCAATTTCTTTAAATGTATATTTTATTGTAAAGGTTTCTTTAACATAATTATTATTTGAACATTTCATTGTCTATATTATACTGTTACGTCTGATTTGTAACTCAAATAAAATTCACAAAAATTAATGATACTAAGACTAAACTTAGGGAATCACAACAAAGATTTATAGTAAATGTCAAAGATTATTCTCAATTACATACGAGTAACTTCTGGATATTTCAGAGATTATGTTTTAGCGACTACACTTTAAGTCAATACAATGAATTAATACAATACCACACAAAGTTAATAAACAATAATAATATATAGACAGGTTAAAGGGTTATGAAGAATAAGTTTTAACTTAGTTAATTATATACTTTATTAATAATATAATAAATTGTAAGTTCTATACCTCATAAGGTATCGAGACTTAATAAAAATACAGTGATATTTATACATGTTTGATAATTATAAAAATAAACTAAACTGAATATAACTATAAAAATAAAATGACATTGTCAAGGAAATAAAGTTGACAAAATTGATCAGCAAAAATTATCATATCAATAAAGTTGCCCATTATACTGGAAATAAAATTAACATCTGAAACTCACATTGGACATAAAGTTGACATTAAGATTGACAAGATAATAAATAAGGACATTTAATTGACATTAGATTTGTAAACAGATTTTAGCCAAAATTTTATACTGTTATAACACTCAAAAAAAACATAATAGAATTAGTTTTTAAAAGATGATTTTATATTCTGAAAAGTTTCAAATGCTTTAATATGATCAATTTTATACTAAAACATTCTGATTTACAAAATTTTATTTGAAGAGTATTAAAAAATGCTATTTCTTCTTGTTGATTTAAAAATTCTTCTATTTTATTATATAGTGTTATTTCATTTTCCTTTATATTTTCTTTTATTTATTATATTTATCAAAAAATTTTCAATTTGTATTGCTGTTAAAATATTATTATTATAATGTTTTAACTCATTTAAAAAATTATTAAATATATTACTATTTGGAATTAGACTAAATTTTTTTAAGTTATAATTATCAATTTCAAATTGTCATTGATTATTTTTTTAATATTCTATTCTAAATTAATCAAATTCTTAGTTAAAGATTTTATTTCTAAATGTATTTCTAAAATTTTAAGACAAAGTATTTCATTAACTGAATCCATAAAAAATAAAATGTAAATGTAAAAAAAGAATGTAAAAAGAAAATTTTACAAAAAAAATGATGTGAAAAAATAAATACTGTTACATAAAATTATTATTATATTATTCAAATTTGTATTCATTAAAAAATGCATATGCATGAATAAATTATCAGCATCAGTGATATTTATTTTGCAGAATTAGTATCACAGATATTAATATTGTCATAAATTACAAGAAATAATATCATTTGAGAATAAAATTATCAAATTTAATAATTTTAATATTAGTAACAAATATTTAACCATTTTTTTGTATCTTTTTAACTCTATTAAAATTTGATAATTTTAACGTTAGTAATACTATTTAATAATCTTTTTTTCTTTTGCTACTTAGTAAATATATTCTAGTTTAAAGTGTTTTAATTCAAAATTAAAACTGATAATCTCTATTTTTCTGTAATTATACTTTTTAGCAAAACAGAAATAAACAATATCATCTTTTTCTTCCACATTTATAATTGTACAAGTTATAATAAAATCCTGATTTTCTTACACAAGTTACTGGAGAAGCATTTTGTAAATGTTTATTAGTCTTTCTCATTAATTTTTTTATTAAAATTTATGTTTTTTTACATATAATGCTAAAATCATATAGTGATCATCAAACAAAATTTTATTATTATTAATAATATTTGATTTTTACTAGAAAAAGAAAGGAAATAATTTTACTGACATTATAAATTATTAATATTTAATATCAAATTTGTTATTAATAAATCAAACATTCTTAATGTCTATAACATTTAATCTACAAAAATAATGCTATCTAACATTAAAATTATCAAATTTTTAATGATGATATCAATATGAATAAATAATTAACTTTTACATATGAAAAATTATTGAACTATCCTAATTTTTATTTAGTAAAATTATTTATTCATTATAAGATCTAAATTAGATAATAATTTGCAAAAATATTTATTGCTATTTGGACTCTTTTCTTTTTATTTATTTTTTTTTTAAAAAATTAAAAAATAATAAAAGGATTAATATTAGTTAAATATTAGCAAAAAAAAAAAACTTATTTTTAATAACGAAAATGAATTAAATTAATTTATATCGATATTAATATTATATTATAATACTTTTATAATATAATTTATAATTAATTATTATCTTCTTAAAATAAAAAAACTAAAATAAATACAGGATAATAAAAGTAATATAAAACTATAACAGAATAATTTATTATGCTAACAATTCTTTCTGATTAAATAAAAAAGATTTATAAGCAAATTTTATATTTATTAAACCAAAAAATGGATTTTGGTCAAAAGAGTGATTTGGTTCCATTTTATAGCATTCATCCTATTTGCTAATCAGTGTAATACATATATATATATTAATGAGAAATTTTCTTATCAAACTTTATTAAATTATCACATGAAAATTTTCAAATCAGCAGATATGATATTTATTTAAAATATATTAATAGAAAATAAATATTTAATAAAGTAAAAAAAAAAATATAAGAAATCAAATATATTAAAAAAATACAGATTGCTAAGAAATTATAAAAATTATAAAAATTAAAAAATGATAGAAAGTTAATATTTGTAATCTTTAGGATCACAATATTATATGAATATCACTAAATTATCATTAATAACTTTCTTCTTTAATATATAAGCTCTTATAATGATATTAGCTTCTTATAGAAGTTGTTAATGTTTGATTAGTTTAAGCAAAAGAGTATTTTAACTGATTTTTATTTAGTCTTTAATATTTATTCAATTCTGAATAATTCAAAAAGATAATATAAATGTAATATGATTCTTTAATAATATACAATAAAAAGATTTATATATTATTTCCTTTTTGTTGAAGTTGTTATTTTAGTTTCAATTATTTCTCCTAAATATCAAAGAATTATTATAAGTTTTACTGATTTCTTAAGCTTCTATCTTTTCTAAGTTATTTTAATAAAGAGCTTATTTGTTGTATTGTTATATTTCTTTACTGATGAAAGGTATTATTTATTATTAAATTTATAGTAATTGGCTTGAAAGGTTTAAAAATTAGATTGTGATTTTATCCTTCTTCCAAATAATAAAAAATTAGATGAATATTATATAAAAATAAAGTTTGAGATCTTATGATAATAGAATTATATCTAAAATATAATTGTTTTATTTGATCTATTGTATCATTTACTCTTTGCATTCTATTATCAAAATAATATTTAGTAATTAACTGTATTTCTTCTTTTATAATACTACAAATTCTATAGAATTGTGATTTTTTAAGATATTGTTAATAGCAGTTCTTTGGTGTTTATGGGTTATAAACGGAGTTTTAAGGTAAGCAGAAAGTATTGTGTTTATTGTTTTTACTAATTTAATTAATAATAATCGGAATTCCTAATTTAATACAACATAGATATCGTATTACCTGCAACGTCAGCGCTCTATACAATCAGGTATGTTTATTAATTATATCTTTTAGAGTTATTACAATAAAAAGGTAAAATAAATAATAATGATATTTTCGTATTTAGGAAATTATCAGATTTTTCAAGGATTGGATGAACTGTTTATTATTTCGGGTATTTAATTCTTTTATTCGTGTTAAAACTGTTGTTGAAAAACTATTATTTTTTTATTAAAGAAAATTCCGCCACTTATATACTAAATTTTTAACAGGACAATTATAGCCAGTGAACAATAATGTCTAACGAACATTAATGGCCAGTGTTCTTCATTGCGCTAACTTAAATTTTGTTAGCCGAATTTCTTATAATTAATAATAGTAATAAAATAATAAGCAATACATATATAGAAACGCTAATAATAATAAATGCTAAAAATAAAATAAAAAAGTAAAATAATAACAAATGCTAATAAACTAATAAAATAAAAAAGAAACTAATAATAAATGTTTATTTAATAAAATCAATATGTCTTTCGATACAAGTAATACATATAATTATTAAATGTAACACTAGTCAATTAATAAAAGTAATGCATCAAATCGATATTCATGATAATACAATACTTTACTTTGATATTGTTATGCACAGATCTTAACTTTATGTATTGTCAAGGTAAGCAGAAGGTTTATATTAAAAATTGAATATGACGAAATCCAACGAAAATAAAGTAGTGCCTCAACGTCGGCGCTCAATACGATCAGATACGTTTATTTGATTAATGTTTCGTAAAGTTTACAACCTAAACTAAAAACCATCTATATTATTATCTATAGAACGAGATCGATCTCTTTAATGCATTGAACTCTCAAGATAACTCTCAACCAGAACTTAGATATAAATCTAAAGTTTTTTTATTATTATCCTAATAGACAGTCATTTTTGCGAATCACGTTGTCTGAACCATTTTCGTTTTCGCTATTAAAATTGATTTGAACGCGTTATACTACATTTTCGCGCTTAACATTTGTGTTTTAGTAGTGGTCTTATGAGTCCATCAATATTCGTATCGTATTTTTTGAACTTACTTGATAAACTAGCTTCATTGAGAGAATATTAGATATTTTTTTGACAATCGAAGCTAAAAGAAGGAGTCATAACGCCATAATGCGCAGTTGTATCCTTTTTCTTTGTTTCTGCATTTGGCAAGTAAATACTAATTAAGATAAATAAAGACCAATTCCGTCTTGCATAGGTTATAAGACTGCTGTTGTCATATTTTGCGAAAAAAACGTTTAAATAAGTTTGAATATCATTTATTCACTCATCAGGATGAATGTTTCCGTTATATTTTGGAAAATTCATTTTTTTATTAGTTTGCAATATCATTAATTAATCCAACCATTAAACTTCCAAGTGGAATTGATAGTTTTGAAAAACTTCGTAATGCACTTAAGGAGGATTTTTCCTTTACGGTATTCAAGAATACAAATAAAAGGAAATTGCAATTATTAAAATATATACCAGATAGACAAGGTGGCGAAACTTCAGAATTTTTTTCAAATTTTCGTCAATTATGTTATAATGCTGAGATTAATGATATAGTAGAACAAAAGAATTTTCTTTATTTATCACTTTCGAAAAATCATTTTTCAAGTGAGTCTTACAAGAAAATGAAAAATATCAATTCAACGAGTGAATTAATTGAATTATTTGGGAAAATCGCAATAGATGAATCAAATTTAATTAGAAATGGATCTATTGTAACTTTAAAACACGTTGCTACAGGAAAATATTTAAGCTCAATTCGTGGATTAAATTATATATAACTGGAAGCAAGGCTCAATTGGTATGTTATTTCTTTTTATGGAATTATTGTTAAATAAATTTATACTTACAGTATATAGTATATAATACATTTAGGTATTTGCGAATACTTTGCTTGATACTGATGCTTTATGGAACATAATTACGAGCGGTAATGAACTAGCTTCATACACCGATACTAATATATATTTACGACACTATAATTCTAGTAACTTACTTGGAATTAAATATAATTATTACAAATCTCCAGTAACGGAGCACACAAAAGGTAACCATTAGTCAACCTATATTATTTTTTTAAAAAAGATCAATAATAATGCTTTATTAATTTTAGTATGTTGCTCTTCAAATTCAAATGGTTTATGGAAATATAATTATAGTAAATTAGAAAATTATCAAGGTTATTTGAAATCAAATGATATTATTAACCTTAGTAGCCATGATTTTCAATTTACTATTAATAACGATACTTTTCAAGAAGTTGTCTGTCATAATGAAAGACTAGGAGGAAATGATGAGGTAGTATAATGAATTATTTTTATTATTGAATTAATTACTTTATTTTATTGAAATATGCTTTTTTTATTTAGTGGCGTATTGAACTTATTAAGCAAAATTAATATCTTATTTGATATTTAACTTCTTTAAAATAAAATTTAAATTCCATGCTAAGTATCAAATTTTTAAATGAATTAAATAGAACGATGCCATAATCATTTTATATTTACTGTACATTATTAAAATTAAAAATCATTTATAATTCCTCACTTATTATTACTTTCGCTTCGATTTTGGCTTTTCAACATAGTTTCATTAATTAACCAGTCCGATTAAATATATCCAAAATTTATGTAATTCTATAAGTTTAATTCTAGCAAAACTCAACCGGTTAAAAATTAACAGATTTCAACCAATGAAGTATCCATCCATTCTATGTTTGTCATCAAAAAAAAAAAAAATTCTCATTCTAATATTATAATACCTTCTCCGATACACAAAACTAAATATTAACCAGAATTATAAGCTAATTTCTTTACATGACTATGTTTCTGCAAAAAAAAAATAACTTTTTGATAGGAATTTTACTAAAAGTGAAGTGTATTCATTACAAATTGTGAAAAAGATGAAGCATCTACATTTTCTAATTTGGTTTGAATACCAAAACTAATAATATTGACCACAACAACGGTCTGTTGTTTCATCAAATAAGTTTGTCAATAATTGTATTTTTTAATTTTTGAAGTTCTAAATCATATAAATCATATATAAGGGAAGATACTTTTCATCAAGTTGGTTTGCTCTCCTATAAATACATTATTAAAAATAATAAAAATATTATAAATTTAAAATAAAAATATAAAATGTTTATTAAATATTTAAACACGAATCCTCTAAAGTGATTAGCAATTCCTAAATAGGTACAGTAATAAGCAAACTATTTAAATTACATTAATTATATATAATAAAATATTATCTATTTAAAAACTATGTAATGGCTTAAAAATGTCGTCTTCCAGCAATTGATAATTCTCTTGCTTTTGCATGTTTCTGTACGATTTGTCTCCAACTGGTTAAATCCACTCCTAATTTTCTGCTTAAAGTACCAATTGCGATATCCAAATTAGTTGCAATCTCCTGGAATTTTGTTCGCGTTGGTTGATGAGAGGAAACACGTATTGCAATTATGAGGACTCTTCGTAAGTGAGCTCCAACCTATCACGTGAAAACATAAAGTTAACTAAAAATAAAACCAGACAACAAAAATATTATTAAGTGAAAATATCAATGCTTACGGTCATTAACGTTTCAGTATCACCCCTAACGGTTGGATCTCTTTCCAATGCGAATACATCAGCCAATACATCATAATAGAATCCGCTAAAAACCTATTCAAAATATAAAGAGGGTAAGAAGACCAATCAATCAATCATAGAACTGTATATAATAAATAAATTAAGCTTACCATCGATAAATCATGTACTTCAGATCCAACTTCAGAACCTTTAAACGTGTTGGATAAATTCCTTAACCCTTTTCCTTTATTTTTGTGCAACGCATCACCAAATTCTTCACCGATTGCCGATAAGAAATTATCTGGGGCTCTTAAATTCGCTTTTGTCGTAGTGATTAATAAATCCGCAATTTCCGCCTAGTAGATTTTTTTTATTTTAAAAGTATTAGAGGACTTGGTGTTAACATTTTATTTTCATCATTCTCGGGGGTTTTTTTCGTTTCCATACTTACCATGGAGATGAGGACAAATAAACTACATAAATCACCAAAAGCTTCATGGAAAGCGCCAGTTTGTCCATTAGCTTGCCAATCAGGTTGCAAGGTATCCAAGAAAGCGTGACCTGCTTCATGAGCCACCACATCGATACTTCTACACAAATAAATTGGTTTATTACCGCCTTGAAACGTATAAAAGAATCTCAAAGCCGCTTCATCACGACTA
>CAMKVN010002726.1:0-12554 GCA_946474995.1 Funneliformis geosporum
TTTACTTAAAAAACATCATAAATTTTATTATAATAATATTATTAGTTTAATAACTAATTTTTAATATATTTAAAATTAACTTTAAGGTGTAAGTAAAATTCCTTTTAAATTTGGAAGGAAAACCATTGAAGGGATAAATTTTTTTTTATGTATAAATTTTTGTATAATTTGAGAAATAATAATAGTTAATAAAATTGTTTTCATTTAATTTTTTAAAATTTGATTTTATAAATATTTAATTATTTTGATTCAGTTTAGTTAATTCGATTCATTAAATATTTAAATATTTGATTAAATTTGATTTAATTTGTCAAATATTTGATTTGATTTGATTTGATTCAATTTAAAAAATCAAATCAAATTATCAAATTTAAATCAATCAAATATTTGATTTAATTTGATTTTGTAGAATCCTATTTTCTATATTAAAATAGATCTTTTTGTGTTATTTTTTGAAAAATAACTTCTCTTTACCTATTTTATCTATTAATAATTATAAACAGTAAAATCTCTCTAAAAGCATTTCTCTTGAAATTATAGTGAAAATTTGAAAAAAAAAATGTGAATTTAAAGAGGTGTGATATGCATTTAAAAGATAAATTTTGTATGATCTTTATATATTTAGAGTTATATAGAGTATGTATTTATAGAAAAATATATAATGCATGCATTTATAGAGGGTGTATTTAGAGAAATCTCACAGTAATTATAAATTATATTTATTGTAATATTTATAATAAAATAATAGAATAACAAATTTAATGGTTTTTGTTTATCATACTTTTAGATATAACTTGTAATTTTTTATTAAAAATCTAATAAAATAATAAAAAAGATTGGTATTATAATTTTATTTTATTTTAATTGCTAACCTACTAATTAATGTAATTAATTAAATTATTTGATAAAATAATATTTCAGAATCCCTAATGCTATGATTTCATCATCACCAGATAATTTTTTTTTTACACAAATTTATTGCATGTGAATGGATTTTATATTTCATTTAACCCGATTTATCTATTTTAAAACTTTGATCAATGCTTTCGTTACACGAATCACGAAATAATAGTGACAATCTGTATATAAGGAAAGAAATCTCGGAAGCACCCTATTTTGAAAATACAAACCGGTTTTTTTTTCGCTTCCAAAAATGCTGTTTTTAGAAATGGTAAAATATTTTTGATCTCCATATGAAGTTAACCTTATTGATCATTCTTCCGAAAAAAAAAATATTCAAATATGTTGACTTTCATCAAAGAAATTTACAGGTAAGAAATCCGGTTTGATTTTCCATTAACATTGATAAGCAATGACACAATGATATCATAATAAATTTATAAATGTCAACTTGAATAATTTACCGTGTGATACAAGTTTCAAAACGTAACCATCTAGGTCAAAAAAATTTAAACAGAAATATAAACATTAGCTAAATCAAGTAAAGTCACATCAGGAAATCAAAATTCTATTTGAGATTCTTAAAAACATGACTCGTAAACAATGATTTGATTGGTCTTTTGCTTAAAGGGGAAAGAAAAACTAAGATCATATTAGGAAAATAGCGGGGGTTCATTTTTCAAGAATGAAATCAATCCGGAAATGAATTATGAAGATCATTAATTTCCCAAAAAAGTTGTTTGATAACACGAAAATTACAAAAAAAAACCTATTTAAATCATGCCATCTTCTGAATATGATTTTTTAAGGTTCCGAAACCTTAAAACCTATGATGGCGTGAAATTTATTTTTACCCTTTTTTCTTTTTTTTTGCAACAAAGAAAGGTAAAAATCAACAAATGACACGAAAATAAATAAACTGTAACATTATATTTAAAAAAAATAAGAGGACAAAGCAAACACAATGTTTGTTTTTCATATGTCGCAAACTCTTTGAATTACGTCTACATGTAACCAACGTGTTTTGAATTATCTGAATTCTACCGATTGATTGGTTCTTTGAGGCTAAAATAGATCATGCGTGATGCAAATGATATCAAAAGGCCCTATATCCGAAATTTTGATGGGTCTAAATTCTTATTAATTGTTTTACATTAAAAATCCTGCAGGAGTTCTGCGCAGTCGAAAGCATCAAACCTGATTGGACCAATCTTTACGGTAATCTGAAAAATCAACCCCAACTTTTGTGTGAAATCGGTGAAATTTTTTTTTGAAATGATCGAAAAAAAAACTCCAATCAATTTCTAATGAAATTAAAATTCCGTAAAATAAATGTCAAAGGGATGTCAAACAAAAAAAAAAAAATCCAAAAACGACGATCATGTTTTTTTGTACTTCAATGATATGATAATTCCTCTTTTTTTCCTTTTTTTTTTAATAATAAAGTTGCATCCCTTTAGTAAGTTGCGGTTGATCGGATAAAAGTATGGGCGCAGTCACGGAAACACCATGCAATCCGTCGATGAAAAAAGACCATTTCACATGTTGGATGGGGAAACCTTATTTATTTATATATCGGCGAAACCCTTTAAGGCAAAGCCGTCTTGCAGAAATGTCACATGTTCGTATCTAAAACCGATTAAAAGTTCTGATAACGAAAAATCAAGATGCTGCGGAAATTTAGGTTATATGCATTATTTCTAAGGAAACTTCACTCGTGTTGTCTGTGTACTTTTTAAACTTGACAGATTTTTATATGTAAGGTAGTTGCGCGAAGGTACAGCTCGGAATCAGGGGGTTTTTTTGAAATCTCGGTGAATCGGATTCGGATGTGAGAAGATATGAAATGAACGATGTATTGATAAGATAATGCGGTGAAAGGTATTTTTTGCCTGTTGTGGTGAATCGCGTCGCATGTATCAGCGCGTAATGACATCTTTGGAATTGCCTGGGGTTTGCGATTTTAAAGCTTCCTATTGTCTCATTCAACGAAGAGCTAACCTTTTAATTTTCCAATCCATTCCATCCATTGAGAAGAGAGTTCACAGTTAGATGACCATTCTAAATAAACCTGCACCATCTTTCCTTCGCGTCGTCATTATTACGGTATTTCTTAAAAAAAAAAAAAAGAGGACAATTGCTAAAAAATAAATTGGTTTTTTCTCCTCTTATTTTGTTAGAATTAGTCATATCTCACAAAGGAATAGCTAATTTGAGGACTTTTTGTTTGAAAAAAAAAACTTTAGGTCACGGCTGCAGTTTGAACAATGCCAGATTACGCCTGTGACAATTATAATCTTCTTATATATTATAAACAATTGGATTAGCCGCATTGGTCATTAAGAAATTTGTCTCTTTTTAACGTAGGGTCAAAGGTTCGTTTTTTATGTCTTGCCGATCTTAACCAAGGCTTAGCAAAAGAATTTTTTTATCTCACCTTCAAAGCGAAACCTATTTCTCCAGGTTTTAAAAAAAAGGTGCGCACATCTATTGTGTCACAATGAAATTTGATCCATCATTTGGCCAGCATTTAAGGAAATGATATTCGATCAACAGGAAGACAAACAAGTAATTTCGGGTGATTGTCCAACTCTTTTTTTTTTTTGAAATAATTAAAAATTATTATTTGTAAGGAATTTCATTTTGAGTGATTTTAGAAATTACTATTATTAAAAAAAAAAGGATCCTCAATTTCCTTGGGGGACCCATCTGAGCATCATATCGTGGATTCAATTGTTTTGAAAATATTTACGTTTAGTTTGCTTTTGTACATTATTTCAAGATTGTTAAAGTTTTCATTATCCGAAGAGTAAAAAAAAAACTCTAAAATGTCACTCCACGCCTTTTCTCTAGAAAAAAACAAATAACTACAATCTGCACGATCACCTGTCACATAAAAAATTATTTACTTGGAAGATAAAAAAAACTTCCCTTCTAATGAGAAATGATATCATTCGAATGGTTAATAAGCAAAGGGACAATATAAAAAAAATCGCGCCGTTTTTCCTAGTCTCACATTAATTGTTTTAATTTTTTTTAAATTTTTTTTTTTTAACGACTGACTTAGCCTTTTTTCTTCTCTCTCTTTCTCTGTGCCCCTTTGCATTTTTTTAGGGAAATTATATCGATGTGCATGCATAACATAATTTCAATCATTTTAAAAAAAGATTGATAAATCCCGTAAGGAACGAAAAAGGAAAAGCAAAAAAAAAAGTACAATAATTTATATTATTCAAATGAAATTTTTTTCAGAAATTAATTAAAAAGCTCCGTTCCCATAAACAATTACCCTTATTGTCCATCATTAATATAAAAATTAATTAAAAAAAAATCGAATGAAACCAAATATTTACGCAATATTACTCTGTTTGAAAAAGTTATTTCCATTTATTAAGTTATTTTCACATCCATTGTTCACACATTGTTTAATCTCAAGGGGATTTTGTGACTACGTCATTTTTCTATGTTCAGCCTTTAATCGACTTTTTGACAGCGCTTTTATAGTCATTTTTCTATTCCGAGATAAGGCTTCCTTTTTAATGTATTAGTAGGAAAGAAAACAATACTAGCAGAATCATATCATGTAAGTAGAAAATCATATGGTCTCTGCCTACATATCAAGTATTATATAATCCATGAACTGGAAAGATAACCTACTTTTTCCATTAGGTTTGCTGTATTTGCTCAAATTGTCAACAAGTAACACACAGAAGGTCTAAACACACAGGGACCACCGACCGTTTTTCCGTAAATAATCATTCATCCGTTAAAATAAGTGTGTCCTAATCATAAATAGATACAATTGTTGGAAAATATAATATAATTTTTTTTTTAGATTTTTAGATTTTAGTTAAATTCTCAAATCAAGTAATATCATGTTTTTTGCTTCCATTTGTTTACCACAGCATGCACAGTAGATAATACATTCAGTATATATTATATTCAACCCTAATTTTTTTTCTTTCTTCCTTTCCCCACAATTAAAAGGAGGACCCTTACTTATTTATCATTATAAAATTCGAAAAAAAAAAAAAAAAAAAAATATAAAAAAAAATTCTTTTCTTTTTTTTCCTTTAATTTTTTTTATATCACATATATATATATTATTATTATTTTATTGTATTATTTATTATTTATTATTATTATTATATTTATCCTTTTTGTGTACTTTTAAAATATATAGAATAAATAAATTTTTTCTTTATAAAAAAAAATTTTTTCAGTTCATTGGATAAATAGAAGTTAGTTTGCAAGTTTTTTCGAAAAAAAAAATACTTTGGAATTTTCTTTGAATTTTAACGACAAGGAAAACCGAATACTTTACCAGACCACAAAATATATATTTGTTCTTTTTATTTTAGATTTTTAATTAATTATATAAGCTTTTTCGATAAACAATTTAATCAAAAAAACACACCTCAAGTTACCATAAAAGCATTTCTACATATGCCTTTACTTAGTAAGATAAAGAATGCTCTCTGTTGTACTTCTAACAAGTACTTACTAGACGACGACGATGATGATGTTGATTCCATCTTCGAAAATATTCATGCATGCCGACCGAACAACGATCGACAAGAAGTCTCGGAGAAGCCATTATTAAGCGATAATGATAATAATTCTGATTCTACAACAACGAGACCTTTCTATCAAGCCCACCAAGTTATCGTAAAATCTGTCTTAAGGAAAAATAGACACCCCTCTATCTCTTCCACGAGAGGTCATTCACCACATACTCCAAGGAGAAGATATAATGTCCTATTGTTCGGGGAAAGTTTAACAGCTGGTAAGTTTCTTTCCTTTCCTAAAAAGAAAAAAAATTGCAAGATTCATCATAGAGGAGTAGATTATAGATAGATAGGTGCTGCCGGATTTTGTAATGAATAATTTACGTGATTTGGCCAAGACTTCATTAGTGTTTGAGCCACCGATACATTGATGTCCAACTGATGTCCATCCCCGTCTATCGGTGGCTTATCACTGACTTTTCCCTGAATGAAATTATCGTGAATATCAATTTAACAAGACATTTTTATTTCATTAAAGGTTGGATAAAAGGTCCTGATGGTTATGGTACGTACCATCCATATGGATTGAGAATACAAAAGAGATTTGAGGAGAAAGGTTTAGATGTTGAGGTAATTTGTTATACAAATTTTTCGTGTTCATCTTTTAAATTCCGGATTAGAATATGTTCTAAATCATTTTTTTTTAATATATATATATATATTTCAGGTTACAGTAAGTGGTGTACCTGGTGAATGTGTCGTTCAATCTATGGAAGAAAGATTAAAACGTGAATTAGAACAACCTGGCAAATGGTACGATTGGGTTGTCATTCTTGGAGGTAAACTTTTTTTTTAAAAATAAAAATTTGGGTGGAGAAAGGCAATGATTTTAATTCCCACATGATATTAACCATCATTTTTTTTTTAAAAAAAAAAAAAAAAAACTCGTTTTTTGTAGGCACAAATGATGTAATTAACGGATATTCTGCTTGGGATATTTTTGATGGGCTTAAAAAGTTATATACGTTATGTTCAAAACACGGTGCTAGAATTTTAGGAGTAACGATTCCGGAATTTGATTGGGTAAATTTTAGAATTTCTTTCGTGATTGCATAACGTTGCAGGTAGTTGGGAGGTTTTGCGTTATTAATTTATATTAATTTGGGTTTTCCTTGTTTTACGCATTTAGGACCTGGTCAACCATTTAGATTATCAACGTCGTATCGTAAACGAGCACCTAAAGTAAGTCACATGATGCTCACCGTTTTCTTCCTCGATTTTCCACCAAACATGTGTTAACCCCTTTCAACCTTCATTTTTTTTAGCGTATATAATAATAGTACCACAAGAAACACGTATACATTGTTCCTTTTGGACAAATTCTTCCCAATGCATTCACTAACGACAGAACAACGAAAGATTTTTTGGGATCAGGATGGAGTACATCCAACCGAGGACGGGTACAACCTCATGGGCGAATTGGTATGTGTAATGAGATATGTCACGTGATTCTCATGTGACTTTCATGTGAAAGCAAAAGCATATTCTTATGATAGCACGATGCTAATAACTTATCTTGCATAATCATAAACAATATAGATCTTCGATATCTTGCTCAAAGAAGGTTCATGGGATTAATAACATGCCACGCCTAAAGAAACAATATTTTGAGCAACAATATATCGTCCTTTTATATATAAACTTTCTCTTGGAATTTTTTATTGCTCAATTGGCCTTTTTTTTTTTTTATCTCTACCCTTTTAATCATTTAGTTCGAATATTAAAAATTTTCAAATTAATTCGATAATAAAAGTAATTTTTATTATCATGTTAATGTTGAAATCTACTTCTCCCCTCTTCTCCCTTTTTTTCTTTTAAAAAAAAACGATAATGATTTGGTTTGATACCAATCAACCTCGGAGCAAAGGGAGCTCACTTCCCACCATTATTCTCTTCGTTGTCCTTCAAGTGGGAATTCAAAAATATTAAAATGATGTCACGACAAAAATTTAAATAGAATTTTGGTTTTATAGTTTGTAGATTTATATATACTTACATACATATATTAGAGTTGTGACATCAAAAAAAAGAAAATTCGCTAATTCGTTTTAATTCTTTGTTAATACACATTTTACACACAAGTTCGAAGGAATACATATACACATTAGTTCACGTTTATCTTTTCTCGGTTTTTTCGATTCGTCGTAAGGAAAGATGAGAAGAAAGGGAGGAAGTAGAATTGGTGATTTTTGGATTTGTTTAAGGAACATAGGGTTTAAAAAGCAAATTCCAAAGATCTCGTGTTTTCTTTTCTTTCGCTTTTTTTAGTCAATTCTTCACGACAAAAAAAAAAATTTCAAAACAAAAAAATTTCTCTTTACGCATATTTCAATTTTTAGACTTTGGTCGGCAATATTTTGTTATATAAACAAACTTATTTAATTTTCCCTTTTTTTAATTTTATATATAGTGTAGTTTAATTTGAAAGAAATCTGGTATAAAAAATTGTTTTTTTTTTATTAAAAAAAAATTCTTTATTTATTTTCTTCTTTTCTTTGCTCTTTACAAAGAAAAAGAAAATTATCAATCACGACATAAAAAAAAAATTTATTGTTCTATTTTTTCCTTATTCCATCGACAATCCAAAAAAAGCTCTAAAAATAACATTAACGAAACTAAAGTTCGGTACAACATGAACTTATTCTTTTCGAAGAATTTATGTGGATCTCTTGCCTATTTTCTTTCGAGATGAAGACAACAAAGAAATACTTGAAAAAACTTTATTCCCTTTTTTTCTTTCTTCAAAAAAAAAAAAAAATTTTCAAGAACAAAAAATTTTTTACATTCCTTTTTAAAGAAAACGTAACAGCAGAAAAAAAAAAAAATTTTATAACACCTTTTAAATTTTTTTTTAAACGTAGAAAGAAAAGTTATGTACGGGATAATTTTTTTAAAAGTAGATTTAATAAACAATGATTTGGAAGGGAAAAATAAGAAGGAACAGATTTTAGAGATCGTGAAGAATATATGAATTGTGAAGGGAAATTGGATGGAAAGATTTTGTAAGAAGCATTTTTAGTTCCCTCTTTGCTTTCAATCCACAACAGACAATTTTTAATTCAACCTTTAAAAATTCACGAACACTTTTTTTAGACATAATATTGCCGGCCAAAAAAAGAAACAAATTCTTAACGCAAAAAAAACAAAACAAAACAAAAATTCCCCATTCAACTCATTATACTCATTTCAAAAAAAGACAATTTTTTTCTTGTATATAGTTGTTTTTATTAAAAAGTTTGTATTTTATATTTTTTGCACTTCAATTTCTCATTTCTTTTTTTTAAAAAAAAATCTCGTTTGTTTTTTCTTCAACATTTTTTTTTTTTAAAAATATTTCTTCAGATTACTTATTTTTTTATACATATATTTTTTACCTATCGCGGTTTCTTTCTATAAAAGAGAAAGAACTTTCTTATTTACCAATTCCGAATTTCTTTTTTCCAAAAAAAAAAAATACCATTTATCACTTTTTATTTTATTTAACTTCAATCTATTACAACCAAACAAATATGTCCAAATAAAAAAAGTTGAGATTTTTTTCTCTACTTTTTTTTATTAAGGAAAATGTACAATAACCAATTCCCTTTCGTAAAAATCAGGTTAATAATTAAAGGAAAGCTCGTTTTTCTTTATATTTATTTATTCTTTATTAAAAAAAAATCCAATTTTGAATTTTTATCCTCCTGTAAAAAAAAATTTAAATGATGCTCTTTTATATTTATTACAAATTTCACATTCACCTTTCCTTTGATTATTACACCTTTCCTCAACAAATTTCTATGATTTTTTATTTTGTACATTACTTTTATGAACCAATTGGAACCAATTCTAACATTTCGTTTCTTTTTATTACAAAACATTTTTTAAAAGAAAACCTTCGCTTTTTCTCGAAAAAAATTTCGAATTTTCGAAATTTTTTTTTTCCGGACAATTTTCATTTTCTCTTATTCTTCATTCGCGTTTTTTTCTTTTTTTTTTTTTTTTTTTTTAATTTATTTTTTTTTCAAGTCAATTGGCAAAACAATTCTCTAATAAATCTGAAATGGCAAAATCTGAGTTTTTCGTACTTTGAAAAAAAAAAAATCTCAATTTTTCAAGTGTGTTCTCATGTTTTTTTAAAGAAAAAAGGTTTTGGTGAAAACATGCAACTGGCGATAAAGATGGCATAAAATTTTTGGTGTTTCGGATATAATGACTAAATAAAGTTAAACAGGTAGAGATAACGAAAAGATGATCCATATTTTTAGTCCGAGGGGAAGAAAAAAATTTTTTTGTTAAATAGCATTCACGCGTCTTTTTTTTATGTTACTGTAACTTTAATTTTGCGTAATCTTAAAAACACGATCACGCATTTAGAAAACAATAGATTTTATACATGGCATTCATAAGCGCACATGATGATACGACACGTCAAATGAAAAAAGTAAAGTGGCGCTTACCTCTTTTATAATAGTAAATTTCCATTGTTACCGAGTCAAACCCAGTTTTTCTTTCATCTAACCAAAGTATCCAATTAAAAAGGTTATCATTAGAAATCACCTTCGATTAAATAAGATAATGGTGCTCGATATCGAAAAGAATCAGGATACTTTTTTTTCAAATGTAAATGTATTGGTATTCTCTTTTCGCGACGACATGCATGTAACCTTTTGTTTTAAAATGAACTTTTATATTGAACAATGGGATAATACCTTTATTTTTTTCATTAGTCCTTTTTGCGTAAATAGGAATCACCGAATCGCGTGAAAAAAAAAATTTAAAGAATAAATATTTATTCCATTTTATTTATGAATGGAGTGTGTGTATTTACTAATAAAATCGGAAATATAAAAGGTTTGGGGCGGTTAAAGCTCGTGTTGATGCTTTATTGTTTTTTTCGGTTAAATTGTAATTTTTATTTTTATTTTTTAGCCGAGAATATTGTTGGAAAAAAAAGATGGGGTTAACAAAAGGTTCATTATGAAACCATCATTGGAAAGGTGAACGATTTCAGAAAAAGAAAAAAAGAAATTTATCATTTAATTTAATTTTAATTTAAAATTTTTTTTTTCCTGCCTGTGGGCTGAAAGATCTTTTTTTATGTACGTTTGTTTTTGTCCTTATTCAAAAGTTCATTATTATTTTTTTGTTGTTGTTGTGACTCATATGAATGAACAATGTAATCTTCTCACAAATGAAAATTTTAAATTTTTACAAGTTTGTTCAAGATTTCATGAGAATTACAAGACTGGAATTAAAAAGTAAAATTTGTTATAAATAAAGCATGCTTTCAAGGAGATAAAATCGTTAGGATGCTTTTTCTTTTTTCATTCAAGAAAAAAGAATATCCTAAAAAAAAAAATCCCTTCTTAACGAATTTAAAATAAATATTAAGATGTAACAAGTAAAAAAAAAATTATCTTTCTGAATGAAAGATGATGAAATCTTCGTAAATTCGCGCGTTTCATAAATTTAACGTCTATCGTTTATTTCCTTAAAAAAAATCTTTTTGTTGCGTATTATCATTACCTTGCTATTCGTATCATAAAGATAGCATATTTAAAATAAATATTTATTTATTTATTTATTTATAATTTATTTCGAAAAGTCTCAATGACTACCTCTTTTTTTCTTCGTTGAAAAATCTTTTTTTATCGAATATTAATGCGTTGTCGTAACGACGCAAGAATTTTCCCGGTTAATACTTTAGTTAGAAAATATAGCGTTAAAAAAAAAAAAATTCGATGTTTATTAAAAATGTCTATGAAATTTCGATATTTCAGGATAAGTTGCTTTCCTTCCTCATTTCGTTTTTTTTCGAAAATCTTTGATTCAATTGTGACGTAACGTGATACATTTGACTGTAGATATTTTAAAAAATTTTTTTTTTTTTTTATTATTAAATAATATTTTGTTTTATTTTGCGATATAATTTTCCTTATGATTTTGAAAGGCCTTTGTAAATATTATTCATTACTACTTATTTTCCTTTTTTTTTTTTTTGATCCTTTGTATCCTTTTTTTCTTTTTTTTTAATTAAGAAAATTCTTGTGGAAATTTTGTTTTCTTTGTAAATAAATCTCCTCTCGATATAATTAACGTTTCAAATAAATAAAAAATAACTAAATTATTTATATATACATACCATATATATAAAAAATAAATATATATTACGAATCTTTTAATTCAATTTGAACTGTTCTTTTACCAGTGAATATTTTTTGTAATTTTGTACATTTATTCCTTGTTTGAAAATAATTCAATGAAATTGAGAAGTTAGGATTATTCAACGGACATTCATACTTTATCTAATTTTTTGTAATCGTACTATTGCACGAGATCTAAATCAAATTGTTCACTAAATGATGAAATATTTAAGAACATTTCATCAATACCTAATGTTTTAAATATTAATATTAGAATAATTATAATCAGTATATAATCATAATTGTTTTTAAATAATAAAAAAAAAAACTAATATTGACTTTTACAAAACAAATTCCGTTTTTTGTAGTGTAATCTTCGTTATACATATTAATTGAAATATTGTCGAAAATCGCTTGATTATACTCTAATTATATCACCACTAGACATTATCTTCATTGCTCAATTCTTCCTTCATAAAGATCAAAAAACCTTTCCAATGCTAATAAGATTTGATTGATTTGCAGATTTACAGTATAGGATTTAAAAAAATTCATCGAATAGTGATGATTTGAATGTTTCAATTTCACCATTTATTATTAATGAAGGAATATGTTTTGACATTTTTAGTAATCAATTTAGAAAATCAGAGCAAATATTTAATTACACTCTTTCTTTGTATCCTAATTACAAATATTAATATGATAAGTAATATAAAATCATCATAACTAAATTTACTTATAGTATGTACAGTGGGATATCAAAAGTCACCGGGCACTTAAAAATTAGAAAATTGACAAAAATGGTTCTTTCAAATAAAACTTTTTATTTTATTAATTTAATCATTTTTGGAATAATAAGTAAAGTAAGTAAAGTTATGCGCTATAACTAAGGATGGTACTGCAATTGTTTTTTCAAATCTGCAATATTGCGGATTTTTGAATTGAATTACGCATAGTAATC
>CAMKVN010002727.1:0-12554 GCA_946474995.1 Funneliformis geosporum
TAAAACTATATCAAAGCTTATAAAAATAGCGAAACTATATCAAACACTTAGTAAAAATTTAGCGAAATTAAAGGTTTTACCGTTTTACCAAATCTAAAATGAGTTTAGACAAGCAACCTTAGCTAGAACGATTAAAAAAGTATGTATTCTTTTAGCTTTTGAAGCCTAGATTTTATACCAAAAAGAGTTTATTAACAGAATTTGAGCCACAATTACGTTGGAGGATTTAAAAAAAAAGGTAATATACAAAAAAATCTTGATTATTACTTATACTGTCAAATTTAATTTCTATAATAATATGAATAAATTATAATTACTGGATTTTTAATAAATAATAATTTGAAATACAAATTTAGTAATATTCAAAAAGACTTGAAATTTATCTTATAAGTCAATTCTTTCTTAAACTTCATTAATTTTGATTATATTTCAATTAAATATATTGTTACTTTAAAGTAAAATATCTAAAAAAAAAAAAAATTTTCAATATATATTTAGAAAGAAATGTGATAATCTATAATAGCTAACTATATGCATATATATTAAAAATCAAATCAAAGCATTTATAATATAAAAGAAAAGCATACAAAATATTATTTAATTTATTTAATTAATAAAAGTTATAATTATTAGGTTTATTTTAAAAAATTTTTATTTAAATTAATTATAAATAATATGTAAAAATATTATTTATTACTTTTGGTGAAGAATATTTATAATTTATTAAATTTTTAAACCTAAATATTTATAATTAATAGATTAAATATTTGAATTTTTTCTAGTGATATATGATACAGTAATTATAATTAAATATTAAATGACTTGCTCAACTAACAATTCTACTGAATTTTCTGGTATATTCTAAAGAACTGGGTATTGTTAATTCTAATATCTCTTTCCAATTTCTTTTTAAATAAATAGTGCCAGAAGGTATATCTTCGTCTAACAAATGACGTGTATTTGTTTTAATGTTTATATTTGAATAGTTTGATGATGGAGGTTCATCATCAAAACTTATCAGATCAAATTGTTCATTGATTGTGTATGTATTTGATTGTTCATATGATGTTGATGATGATTGAATTGAGAAAGAGGAATTTTCGTAAGATTGCCTTTGATAATGATTCATCGAAATCCAATTTAAATGTTTTATTATAACGCTGTTAGCAAAGGTGACTCTTTTACTATCAAAATCTTTTTTTGTTGGCACAAGATTAATTCTGTAATCCTTATTACTATATATAAATAAATTTTTTGTTAGAAAATTT
This sequence comes from Funneliformis geosporum, assembly GCA_946474995.1. NCBI lineage: Eukaryota > Fungi > Glomeromycota > Glomeromycetes > Glomerales > Glomeraceae > Funneliformis > Funneliformis geosporum. The sequence continues at coordinate 1,269 of CAMKVN010002727.1, forward strand.
GGATAAATCAAACCCTTCCCACAAAATAAATAACCTGTAACTTACTAGAATCGCCTCTTATTAATAGTCTGTTCAATTTTAGTAACATTTAAGATGCCTGCAAAGTCCTTTACATGGAAGGTCAGATAACCTTCGTTTCTGTTAATAGAAATTTGCAACGAAATTATCAATTCCTTCAACTTTTGATCGATTGGTATGCGAATTTGAGTTTTCACCAACAAACGAATGTCGGGAAAATATGAACCAGAAACTAGATCTAACAGTATGACTCGACGCATTAATTTAACAACTTTAGTTATCTTCCAAGTTTCTATTTATAAAAAGGAGTTAAATAAAAACAAATTATTTAAATTAAATTAAACAAGAAAACACCGACATAATAAAAAACATCTTTCATCAAATAATTACTTTTTTGATAATCCCAATTTAATTTCATTTTCTTTTCTTCACCATCATTAAAATAAATCGAAATACTACATTTATCTTTTTCGCTATTTCCAAAGTCCTCAACCTTTTCTTGAAATCCCGGATCAGCTTGAAGTATCCTTAATCCGTCTACGAGTGGTACATCATGTTGAAAAGATGTCTTGATACCTTTTGGGCCAAATCTTTTTAATTTACACCATTCTGATAAAGTAAATGATGATGGCTCAATCGGCGGTATATCAAAAAATAATTCTTGTCCAAGGCACAGAGAAACTCTTATTTCCATTCCAAGATCGCTTACTGGAAATAACTCGGAAAGGTACGATGTGATTTGCGTTATGCATTGAGGTAATTGGGAAAAAATACCGAACGGGTTTTGAGGAGTTAATATTAATGAGCTTGGTTTCCATTCAGATCGACTTTTGTCTAGTACTTTGTCACCTCTATGACCATTTTCGTAGTAATTATTCCTTTTTATACTCAATCTATTTTGATTAGATTTCAATTTATTAAATAACAAATCATAAACTTCCGCATTAGATGCTTCATTATAATCAGATTCAAATTCCTTTTGAAATGTCTTGTTGGTTTCTAAATTTAACTCGCTATATTCTTCGTTGTCAAACATAATATAAAACAATTCTTTCCCTTTTGAATGAGCATTATTATCCTTTAAATCATATCTCCTGAAATGAATTGTTGGTGCATATCTTGAATAAATAACTTTATCCGCAACACCAAAAGCATCAAGGATGGTAAAACCAAGTTCAGGATATACACCAGGTCTTGGTTTGTTTGCTTCATCTTCAAGATAAACTTCTATTCTTGATTTTGCAACTTCACATTGACCATATGTTCCATTGATGGTTATTTTTGTACCATCATCATCAATTCTAATTTTGGCACCTGTATCTTCCCTTAATAAATTAGAGTCAGAATTTGAAGTGCATCAATTTCATAATATTTAATATATAAAAATGTAAGCAAACGCGTTATCATTAAAATGTGTACAAAACAAAGAAATATGAAAAACCAATATTAGATTATTTACTCGATTTTTTTTATATTTTTATATTTTCTGTCGAATATAAACTCGGATTTTTCTTCAGAAATTTTGAAAGTAAGTATAGTTTTTTGAGATGCAAACATTATTTTCGAGGCGCAACACGTATGTATGGAATGGCAGTGTCAAAGTTTGTTCTCCCGTCTCAAAAAAAAACCAAATAAAAAAAAACAAATAAAATAAAACCGGTAAATTTTTGGAAGAAATTTATTTTTTATTGACATTAAATATCTTTTATACTTGTTCCGAATCAAGTTTTTTAAAACCATCAATTCCTTCTTTGTGCTGAGCACATATTAAGAAATAACGATAAGAAGCGCCATTAAGCCTAATATATTTTGAGTGGTGAGCACTGCGCCTACTGCGCCTACGCAATTTAATATCTCCGATCATCAATTTACGTCACTAACTAAAAAAAAAAGGATTAAAAAATTTCTTTTCCATCCATCCATCAAATCTTTTGTTGAATTATATAAACTTCAAAGATGGTTAAATTCTTGAAACCAGGAAAGGTGGCAATCGTTTTATCCGGTAGATATGCTGGAAAAAAAGTAGTAATTGTTAAAGTTTACGATGATGGCACTAAAGAACGTCAATATGGCCATGCCATCGTCGTCGGTATTGAAAGATACCCATTAAAGGTCACTAAGAAAATGGGACCTAAACGTATTAATAAAAGGACAAAAGTCAAGCCTTTCATCAAGATCATAAACTATAATCATTTGATGCCGACTCGTTATACTTATGAATTGGAAGACATTAAACAAACGGTCACCTCGGAATGTTTCAAGGAACCTTCTCAACGTGAAACCGCGAAGAAGTCCGTAAAAAAAGCATTACAAGAAAGACATAGATCTGGAAAGAACAAATGGTTCTTTACTAAACTCAGATTTTAATTTTGGTGGAGAAAGGGGAGAGAGATCTAGTGTCTTGTGGGAATTAGAAAAAAGATTGAGATATGTAAAAGAACATCATGTATTTGTTATTTCTTAGGAAATTTTTTTTTATAATAATAATTCCAAAACGTTTATATTTGTTCATCAATCATTCATTCTTTTTTATTCTCCGACTTTTCTCTTTTCTTATGATTTAAAAGCTTTGTGATATCATAATTAAAAACGGGAATTTTTCTTTATGGGCTTCTTTTTTTTATTTCCCAATTTATATGTCAGAATGCATTTGGAACAAGAAACGTGTATGATTTTATGCTTATAATGTCTTTGAAATTGCATAAAGTATTAAAATTTTAATTTATTTATGAATGGCATGCGGATTTCTCTTGAGTTTAATAGATATTGATTCGAACAAACATACTTTCCTTTATTTTGTCCATAATATTATAATATATTAATCACCCCAAACTGAATTAAATTCACTAACATCCTTCCACGGCTCAAAAGTTTGCTTATTTTGACATGAACCTGCAGAGGCATTACCTTCTGGTTCGAAATTTTGATCCGCTGAGGCATTTCTTTCGGGACTTTTATCATTTAAGTCATCTACCTTCAAAGGTTTATCTTCTACATATGTTAATTTAAATTCCTCATAACCATCTTCTAATTCCTTTAACCAATCAGGATGTAATAAAAGTGTGTTCCATTTTTCGCCCGACATCAAAGCTCCTTTGCGATTTAATTCATTTAGTTTATTCATGACAACTTCTCGATTTTTCCGATTCAAAGAAGTAATTTTGCCATTATTCACAATAATTTTTGCCAAAGAATCTTTCTTGATGGCTTTCCAACAATATGATGATATTTCTACCATAAACTCACTATCCTGTAATGAAAGGCCTTTCAACTCAAAAAATTTCTTGCCATATACTTTAAGCATTGTGTCAATTGAAACCCCGGGAAGACGAATCTTGAAGTCATAATCCGTTGGAAAATTTCCTTTTTCAGTTTGTTCATCTGAATTTGAATCAGAACTATCATCTATCACTTTAATCAATCGTCCATCTTCGACTAGTCGATCGATAACACCAAGCACCGCTTCACGACGAACATCTGTTTTCGGTTTTGTTGTAATCCAACGTTGATACCTATTTTCAATAAAGTTTATAACCGTCTTTATTCCTAGATCCTTTTTTTTTTTTTAAAAAAAAAACAAGTTAAAATAATTGAATCATGGTTGTTTACATAATATAGATATAACTTAGCAAATTTAATAATACAAGTTCTTACTTTGCCTTTCTGATGTCCTTCTAATAATAATAGATAAATCTCATTGTCTTCTTCTCTTACACTTAATGAATGAAGCTTCTCATAATTAAGATAAACATCGTTCATCCTATCTATTAAAAGATTCTCATACACTTGAATTCCGGCAAAAGCATCAGATGATGTATAACGTATTATTTCCGAATCCAACTTCGCTGCATCAAAGTTCCATTTCAATATCTTTTTGGTTTTCTCCAATACTAATCCAGCGTCACCAAACATTCTAGTTAATTCCGCTAATGATCTCGCTGCATATCCTTTTTCTTGAGCGATCCTCTCAAGATCAATTACCCCTTGCATTTCAAAGCCGTAGGATTTTTTTATCCAACCCGCATCACCTGACGCATTTACTCCAACTTTTTTAATATCTTGATTTGTTAAAATTCGTTTAAGTAAATGCGGAAACTTGTCGGCGCTTCCATTAGTAATTTTATATACTTGAAATAGGAAACATAATTCTCTCGTGGCTATCTGAATCATTGAAACAACTTGGGGATTATGTCGCCTGTAAACTGTAGTTTCCGTATCAAAACCAACATGTCCCGTATGCCAATTAGGATAACTTTCGAGAATACTAAGACAACGATTCGCTAAAATATTAGCCGAGAAGTCGTTAATATTTTTAGCAACACAAGTAAAGTAATAACTATTTGGAAATATCACGAACCTGTAAAAGCATTTGCAATTTGATACACAGGTGGGTTGAACTGAACTTTTGGGATTTCGTTTTCGTCTAAACAGACAATTAACGATTGTGGTTTTGGCGGTTTTGGTGACTTTTGACGTGATGTGGAAACAGCTGTTGAATGTGATTGTATGTGGCCATACATTTTCGTTATGTTTGAAGGATCGGAATTATTTAAAAAATTATAAAGCAAGCGTACTCTATGATGGTACATTATTAAATTAAGGCTTTTAACGGATTTAGCTTTTTGATGCTTGTTTTTATCCAGCTGTTATACAATAGTTACATCGTACAACAGTGTCGATAATATATAGATTTTTTTTCTCCGCAGATGACTGGAATTTTTTGTTTGAATAGTTAATATAATTTACACACATTAAGGGATAATGAAAACCAATAAATGCAAAGATAAAAACCACAGTTGCGGATAATCTTTAATTTTAACTATTTCGAATAATCTTCTTTTAATGATGAATAACCGCCAGATCTTCCAATTGATTTTCCCTTACGAATGTAAAACGATCTACAAAATTGTAAACTGCGTAATCTTGTGACACATCAAAACGCCATCAATAAAAATATGATATTGTTCCGAATCTTTTTTTTATCAACATCATCCAAAAAACAAAAACAGTTCCTCAACGATTATTTCTTTTTTCTTTGTTTCTAAACTTAATAAAGGTCCCTTATCCTAACACTCCTTAAATTCAAACTCATATTTTCTCTCCAAGTTTCAAGAACAAAACATGTCCTTTAACGATTTGGAAAGAGGATCTGGTCCCTCCAGCGGTCGAAATGGAAGAAATTATGGTGGAGTTTCGATGGTTTCAGGTGGTAAGTAGTGATATCAATTTTTTTATTAACTTTGTCCATCATTTAATTACTTTCCTTTTTTTTTTTTTGTCCAGGGTTTGAAGTTTTCTGTAAAGAAATGCTACGCTGAAATGTTAAATTTAGAGTTATTCAAATTATTATCTTGTTCCCCCTTTTTTAGGCAATGATGCGCAGTATAATACCCTAAGCAAAAGTATATCCCAACAGGTATTTAATATTACGAGTAATGTTGCCAATATACAGAGGCTTGTTTCGTATCTAGGAACAGCAAAAGATACACCAGAAGTAAGAACAAAATTGTAAGTTTTGCAACTTTTACATTTTACGTTTGCTGAAGTCAAATACTTCTAATTGTTACTAATTTACTCAATATATAGACATACATTAACCGAGAAAACGCGTGAATTAGTAAAAGTAACAAGTAATGAAATTAAACAACTATCTCATTTTCAAGGTACAAGTGGACAAAATGTAAGTTTTCTGAAATATTTACTTGATCATTCTTATCGACGAATTAATAAAGATTTTTTTTTTATTTTAGCGTAAACTAGAACAGCAAAAACTCTCCAAGGACTTTCAAAAGACATTAGTAGAATTTCAAAAAGTTCAGAGGATTTCTGCAGAAAAACAACGAGAATATGTTGATAAAGCGAAAGCTCTCAATGTCCGAAATGACATTTAGTAAGTTTTAATTGGACGATCACTAAACAATATTAAATATAAATTTTAAGGATAATGATTTATATCTCGATGTTTTTTTAGTGAGGAAGATTCCGGTGTTGAAGAGCAACCTCTTATTGATGACAGTAATCGAAGACTTCAGCTTAAAGTCTTGGACAATGAAATTGAATATAATGAATCTTTGATTGCCGAGCGTGAGGGTGAGATTAGAGAAATTGAACAAGGAATCAATGAATTGAACGAAATATTTAGGGATTTGGGAACTTTGGTAACGGAACAACAATCTATGTTAGGTAAAGTAATTTTTAATTTCAAATTTATGTTTTTCCCCACAATTTACTAAATTTACAAATTTTACATTGAAAGACAACATCGAAAGTAATGTAACAAACATTGCTGTTAATGTCCGAAGTGCAGCTGATGAATTGACTATTGCGAGCCGTCATCAAAGGAAAGCTCGTAACCGCATGTGTTGCTTGTTGCTTATTTTTGCAGTTGTTGGAGGGGTAGTGATATTGGCTGCCTTAACTTAAACTAAGGCTGTAAGTTAAAATCTCCTTTTTATCAAAAGGAGGGTGAGTGAACATTTCAGAACTTTTAATAGCCATTTTCATTTATTTATCCAATCCCCATTATATTATCTTCAAAAGTTATGGGACTATATATATATTATATAAAAAGGACTATTTAATATTCCCATACTTAGACTTCCTATAATGTCATTTTTTCTTTTTCGATTTTGTAATTAAATACAATTACATCATGTTTGAATTCTTATTTGTATGTTACATAATTGTATTTTTAATATTAAAAGGTTTTAAATATATAATAATCAAGTTAATAATTATTAGTTTATATAACCATTAATAAAAGCAAATTTAAGCTGTACCTTCTTTATTATTACGATGTGTGCGTCGAAACTTATAGCGGTTTTTTAAAAAAGGACGCTTACAACTTTGTTATAATATTAGAAATTACAATAATGAATTACGTGTATCGTGTTAAATATTTTATTGAACAGTTTAAATTGTTGGCACAATTAACCTCTATTGAATAATTAATGTTCATGTTCGACAATTTAAAGTATAAAAAAATTTTACTTGAAAAGTTACTTAGTACTATAGGCATTTTCAAACCAATTAAATCAGCATTCCAAAATCATAATATTAGAACTAGCCAATAACTTCTAGTATCCACTTTATAATATAATGATGTATATTTATCAACCAAATCTTTCTAACCTACATGAACTAATATATGCAATATTTAATTTAAAAATTATCATATAAAAAAATCCTTAAAATTTCGAATTAATTCACTTCACGTGACACTAGTCCAATCAAATACGTCAAAATAATCCTCGTTTTTACAAAAATCAAATTCTCGTATTTTACAAAATTCAAATACATAAAAATGAAATTTATAAAAATTGTTATTTTACCAGAAGAATCGATTGTGATTCTCAAGTATTGTGATCTTCACATTAAATAAAGTTTTAATCTCCTTAAAAATACAACTATAACTATATATGGTAATAACTATGTATCTGTTAGTAAATTAGTAGTAATTAAATTATTGTACTTTTTTTTTTATATATAAACAGTCTAAAAAAGATTTTTAAGTTTTAAAAAAAATTGGATTTTCGTGACAGACTAGAACCAAAGACCTATATACAAAAAATATATAAAAAGTTTTTCTATTTTACATTGAATCCAGTGCTCTACTGCACGTTTTATCGAGATCATCCATTGCTAGGCCTTAAATTTATCGTTTCTGGCCTTTTTTTTTCAAGATATTCAGCTTCAACAACAATGAAAATAAACAAGAAAAAGTTAGTTGAAACATGCAAAACCATTATTTCATCAGCTGATTTAGAGTAAGTAACTCACAAAATAATAAGTACTACCATATAATATACACATATATTCCTGTCAAAAATAAAAAGACCTACAAAATAACAATACACGGACATTTTGCTATGTTAAACACCGAAATTTTAGTATTATAACGGAAAAAAATGTCCGACGTCAAATTGAAGATAAACTTGGTTTGGAGAACAAAACCCTGGACAATGAACCTTGGAAAGCTTTTATCAAAGAAATCGTAAATAAAACAATAGTAGGTGAAATTTTAAAATGCAGATATTTTGTTAATTATTTCTAAAATATTAATTGATCATGCGACCTTAAGCAGATAAAGAAACGCATCAATTCATTAGATGAGAATAAAGAACCTATCAGTAAAAAAATGGCCAAAGAGAAGGTTGTAGAAAAGGTGGTGGAAGAGGGGCAACCTCGTCGCAAAATCGGCGTTGTTGAGGATGGAGGGACAATGATGGCTCTTGAGAATCTTCTAGATACCGCTGAATCATCTGATACTATCAAAGAAGAAGATGATGATGAATCGAAAAAGACATCGGAGTCAGCTGGAGACGATAGTGCATCTCATAATAATCCAGAGTCGACAGGTGAAGCTGAAAAAGAATCAAACAGTTCAGCATCTCAAAAAAGAACAATAGATGCTGTTGAGGACGAGGACGACGATGATCTGAGCTCACTTGAGGATGAGCCGCTAAAGAAGAAACGCAAGACTGGTAAAACCGTTGGTAAATCCGCTGTTAAAACCGTTGTTAAGACGGTAAATAATAGAACAGCGGTAAATAAGATACAATATATGATTAAATATACTTTGATTTAATCGTATATTGAAGTTTTATTATTTTTATTCATAGAACATTGAAAAGGATGACAAAACAATCAAAAATCTCAAATCATTAATTAATAAATGTGGTGTACGTAAAATTTGGTATGAAAAATTTTCTTTGATCATTATCTCTATTGTATTACATCATATTTTTTTGCAGGAATTAATATGATTGAACTTTTAGGGCAAAAGAGTTGACGGATTGTAAGACGAACTCTAGTAAAATCCGCAAATTGAAACAAATGCTTGTAGATTTGGGAGTTGAAGGTAATTTTAATATGTTTAAAGTTTAATTCTTTAGTTAAATATCAAAATTAACCGAATTAATTAGGGCGCCCGACACTCGAGAAGTGCAAGAAGGTTAAAAAACGCAGAGAACTCGAAGCCGAGCTAAAAGCCATGAGTGCTGAAAACATCATCTCTGATGATGTTAAAGAAACCCGGAAAGCGCGCGCATCTAGAGGCATTATTAATGCTGCACATCGTCGAGTTTCTCGTGCTACCCGGTCTTTATCAGTATGTAACATATTATTTACTTTCTGTGATATGTTTTCAATATTATATCGAACCCATCATTATCAATAATTTATAGGAAAGCGATGACGATGCCTCAATAGACAAAGATTCAGATGTCAATGGTTCAGATGATAGAAATTCAGATGAAAGTGATTCAGATGACAAAGACAAAAATTCGGAGGAAAGAGGTACGGATATAGATTCAGATGATAAAAATTTAGGTTCCGAGTGAAGTTATTACGAAATAAAGGATGTTATTATAGATATGAACGAATTATTTTTTTTTTAGCTAGTATTTGTACAAGATTGATTAAAAGTTTCGCATAATCTTTATATGTAAATATTTGGCACGCTTTCATTTTGCTTATTTTTTTTTTTTTTCCTTTCTTTTTCTTTTTCCATTTGTAAGAGTTTCGAGATTTTATTCAAAATATAATCAAGCTTTTACATGAACTAGAACATCAAAAAAAAAGAATGAGTAAATTAGCTCGGATCAAATTTGGCAAAAAAAAATTTTAATTTTACCAAATGTTTTCAGTGGTTAAGTGTTTTCATTCTGTTTCTGTTGGCTAACATCGTAATAGCCATACAAGAAATAACAAAGCCTACAAACTTAAAAAAAGCCGAGCGAGATATTTGTCTTTCTTCTTCTGGTGTTCGAAAGGAAGAAAAAATCCGTCGTAAATTTGGAAACGCCATAAGTCAACTTTATCGTTTTTTTTTTGTTTGAATTTGAATGAATTTTTGTACGACACATACAGCCAATTAAAAAGTTTTAAAATTTTCAAAAATGACAATAAATTGTTGCATGCAATGAAAGATAAATTAAGGAAGTTGAGAAGAGAAAAGAAATTGGCCGAGGTGGAAGAGAAATTGGTGGGAAGGAAATTTAGCAAAGAAGAAAAGGTTATTTTGGAAAGACAGAGAAATAAATCCGAAGAAAAGTTGAATGGGTTGAAAGAAAGTAAGAAGAGGTGGGAGGAGGAAGCGCTGGAATGGGGTGAGTTATTAAGGAAAGAATTAGAACAATTTGCGTAAATAAATATACAAAAAATTATTTTTCGTTTATTCCATTTCGTTGGTGCTGTTTACAACCTTAACCAACTTGTTTACAACTTTAACTGATTTGAGCTTTTTTTCACGTTTATTTTTCCATTCTCTATATTCCAACATTTACACTTTATTAGGTGAGAGTAATAATATTGAAAAGCACTATATTATTGCATCAATTATTTTTATTTTTTTTTTTACTTATCATATTTTCTTACCTATTGAATAAATTTTTTCATTACAAATTATCATCTATTATTATTATTAGTTTCACAAACTTATCAAAAAAAGATGTGAGCTCCCAATTAATAATTGATATTATTAAGAAAAGACCTAAGCCAAATTACCTTCTGTCAATAAACTTGCTAATTTTCTTGATCAACCTATTCCTGAAACTTTGAAATTATCACTTTCTCAAGACCTTTTATTAGTTTTGAATATCCAAGTTCATATACGAAAAATGATCTGAACATTATCTTCAGAATTAGTGAAGAACAAACGTCCTTCTTTTTACTCAATCAGTTGGTTGGTCAGATAATTACAAAAAATGCCTCTCCATCTAATTCAACAGATAACACCTATTATTTATTTTGTGATTTAAATCCTCTTGAACTTCTAATTCTGGATGGTATATCTGTTTGAAATACTTCTCAGCATATGAGTATTGCTAATAAATAACCTGATTATGGATTTATTGTTGATCAAATTTGTATATTTAGAGGAGAAGAAAAATCAGAAATGAACAATAAAGATTCAAAAGCAGAACTTAGAGATAAATTGATTTGGGTATATTGTTATACAAGTCGATTATGAAGTCTACTGACTGAAAAATAGATTTCAACACGTATAGCTAATGATTTAACTTAATAACTTTAAGAACTTGTTCACGTTAATAAAACTATTGAATTAATAATATATCAATTTATAAGTACAGAGAATGTTGAGTATATATAAATATAAATTAGAAATATGTAAATATGATGGGAGAGCAATAATGATGGATTGGATTTTAGGTTACGAGTTTAATAAATCAATGTTATAGGGATAATGTTTGGTTTATTAATAAAATATAAGTGGATCAATACGATTCAATAAACTAAATAAGCTCT
>CAMKVN010002728.1:0-12547 GCA_946474995.1 Funneliformis geosporum
CTTATAAAAATGGCAAAACTATATCAAACACTTAGTAAAAATTTAGCGAAACTAAAGGTTTAACCATTTTGCTAAATTCAAAATGAGTTTAGACAAGTAACCTTAGGCATAGCAAATTTTTGTCATTTAATTAGTTGATAGTTAATTATCGTTTATTAAAAATAATAAATAATAAGTATAAAAATTAAGTAAAATAATAAAAATAATAAATAATAATAAAAAAAAGGCTAAGAAGGTAGATTTGAAGGATACTTAGTACTCTACAAAAAACTTTTTTTATAATAAAATTTTAAAATATAATTAATTCCAAATTAAACTAATGGCTAGTTTTATTATAATTCGATTATATCAATTCTAAATTGAGTAACTGGCAAGTTTGGATAATTTTACCATAACCGATCATGATTAATTTTCATCATAAATGATCCCATAACTGATTATAACTGATTTCTGAGTTGAATCTCAGCTGATGCAATCTTAATCATAATCAATATCAAACTGTGTGAACTACTGGTTGATTCATTGACCAATGACCAAAAATAAAATTAATACTATTACACTTTTGAAGTTTATAAAAATGCAGCTTTTTGCTTTTTTTCAAAAAAAAATTTCATTATTTTCATAAAAGAAATTATAATTATTTACTTGTTATCATCGATTTTTAAATTTAAAAAAAGATATATATATTAAATATATAAATTGAAATTTTATTTAAATATCGCATACATTACATATATACACAAATTATATAAAAAAAATGTCTTATTTAGAAAGTATGAAATTTTTTATATTTGCATTAATAAAATTATTAATTTTATTATTATTACTAATAATAATGCTAATTTTTAAAATATATTTTATAGAAACTAATATTTAGAATAATGTTTTAATTAATGATGATGATTTTGAATTCAATTCAGATAATGAAAAAAATATTGATATCTTAACAATAGATGATGACAATTTAAGTACTTCTATAATATTGGTTATTTTGTATAAGAAAGTATTAACTATAATGATATTGAGATTTCACTATTTACTATGGATAAAACTACTTTTCAAAAAGTTTAAGAACAATTTTTATTAAAAGAAAAAAATAATGAGATTAATTAGAATGATATTGAAATGGAAAACTTTGAAACTGAGTCAGTTGTAATAAAATTTACTGAGAAAGAATTAATTAAATTATCCAATTGAAAGTACTAGTAATTTATTAATATCCTGTATAGTTGCCTGATGAAACCTATTTTAAATTTGTCAAAACATCTAAACCTCTAGTTTCAACAGATTTTTAATAAATCCATAATATAGTTTCAACTATTTGATATAGCTTGGCAGGTTTTGATAGGTTTCAACAAGTTTTGACAGATTAGTTTATATAATTTTATTAAGGTTTCGACATTTTCGACATTCAATGTTCTGTCTAAACCCAGGAGTTTCATCAGGCAACTATAACACCCTGTGTTTTTTTTAGATATAATTGATAAAAATATAAAATGTTGTAAATAAATTTTTATCAATTCAACATCCTTTAGCACAACTTATAGGAAATTGATGAACAAATTTTTTTAAATGAAAAAAAGAAAACAAATTACATACTTTGGGAGTTTGTACATCTCATTTTACTTTTGATCAAAATATACTTCATATAGCTTATATAGCTCCTTTAAAACAATAAAGATCTATCGAAAAAAGTAAAACCAGTTAGATTTGTAATCGTTGCAGTATATTTTATAATCAATATAAATATTTTTGTAGTTGTGGAAATAATTGTATAGAACATTCTGTATGTATAATTAGAAGAAATATGTAAACTCCATGTATTAGTCTCAAAACATGTTCTGTTTTTAAAAATATTGGACAAAATGATCTTATTAATAAATCTGTTGATGAATATAGATCTTATTATATTTGCTCAGAATGTTGTAATTTACATGAAGAATACTTTTTTCAGAGACAAAATAGTGGAAAAAAATCAAATATTTCATGTTAAAAGAACATAAAAGTGATAAAACAAAGGCATTTAAGTATCTAGGATAATAAATTTTAAATGTAACAGAATCTGAAGAAGAAGATTTGAAAAAAAAATTATTAATCAAATTAAGTTCAGTATTAACTATATTTAATAATCAGTCAATATCAATAGTAAAAAAGAATTCTAATCAATCAATAATAATATTACCATTACAAATTCAAAGTATTCTAAGTTTACTTTTTATAAAAACTGCTTTACATCTTGGAAAAGTAAATCTTATAAAATCATGGATAAAAGTAATAATTTTAAATAAAAAATATCAAAACTAATAGATGAAGCTTTAGGACTTACAATTTTGGAAATCATGAGATAGAATTTGTGAAAAAAAAGAAGAAATTGAAAATTTCAATTTATTAGAAAATTATCGCTTTAGATTTTCATCTTTTTTAATTGGATTTTTTTGATATGCTCATTTTTATATTAGAAAAAAAGAAAAATGATATAATAAACAAAAAACAAAAACAAAGAAATCAAGAAGAAAAGGTTTTTGATATAATTAATATACAAAAGAAATACATTTCTTATGTCAATAATCTTATTAATGGTATTTTCAAGTTTTAAAGTTTGGCTTACAAATATTATGAGTTCTTTATACAAAAAACTGAAATTAATATCATTTTTATATGCTATTCTTCATATAGCAAATGTAATTTCACATACTTATTCTCATGAAAAACAATTAGAAAAAAGTCGATTAAGTCAAATCAATCCAAAAAATAGATTATTAAAAGAAGAAAATATTTTAAATGTATTAGTTATTGATAATATCGACTTTAAAGAAAAAACTTTTGTATATGGAAATATTTTTAATACTACACGTAATTTTTCTCATGCTACATTACATTCTTTCAAACTACTTTGCTATTATCACTAAGATCTATTATTGATAGTAATAATAATAGTAATAATGATAATAATGATACTATTTTATTTGGTAAATCAAATTTTACAGATGATTTATTGAATAAATATGAAGAAATTTTTAATGAGCTTTCATAAAAATTAGAGTATTGAAATATAACAAATTTTTATAATCATAAAATTATCAAAGATATTCAATTAGAATGCCAAAATATTCCTCTTCCAAATGTTGTTATTTTAAAGCCTGGTGATAATCCTAATTTTGATTCAACTATTCACAATTCCTGTGATATGTATTTGATGACCTAGAAATTTCAAATACTAATCATTTAGATATTATCTGTAATAAAACAATATTTAGAAGATTAATTTCATATCATAAAAATAAAAATAATGTAAGGTTATTTCTTAGACAATGGTATATAAGTAAAGACATGTGTAGTGCTTTAATTACTATATTTTTTGATTATAGAATTTTTAATTTAGTTGCAAATTTAGGAGTTCAATATTTAGATAAATTGGAAAGAGTTGTTGATTATTTAGCTATATTTCGTGTTTTGAAATTAATTTGGATAGCTATTGGTATTGCTATAACTCAATACTTAAATAGTAATAATATGACAATAAAAAATATTAAATATGATAATAATAATAATAATAATAACAATAAAATAATAAATATTTGGTATTGTTATTTCTGCTGTGTAGGCTATTATTTACTTGTACATAAAATTGGTATAAGAAAAGGGAATTTTGATATGCAATTTAAAAATCTAACAGATTTTCTTCTCTTTTTCCTGTTGCTGAAAAAAAGTAATTATGCAAGATCTGTAACACATTTTTTATCATATTAATGAAGATTCAGACTTACAAAAATTACTTTAATATATCTGCTCAATTAATCTCACACGATTGGACATTTTTTTTGGGTTTTGATTAAACTTTAGAAAGATTTGGTATTAAATTTGTAAAGCAGAATATTAGTGATAATTATATGGATCCAGAGAGTTAAAGTTACAAATATCTTAAACATAAACTGAAAGGGATTGTTTAACAATATTACTTTCAAAATATGTGGAAAATAATATTTTAGTAAGAGAAGAACGTGCAATTAAATAAAGAAAAAATCCTTATGAAAGCTTGCTAATGATTTAATAACTGCATTTAATTTGGAGAATCCCTTAGAATATGAACTGTTTAAAAATACAAAAGAATAAAAGTGGATATTAGTATTATTTGATTGCTATAATATTGGTTTAAACATTTTAATACAATTTTACATCAAGATGTTTATAAAACAGAATCACGAAATGTAAAAGATCATTGAGCACGTAATATTATATCATAAAAATCACAAAATTTAATAATAAAAAATAAAGAAAAAGCTAAAGCTAAAGCAGAAAATAATGACAAGAAAATTTAACTGAAAAACGTAGTTATAGAAATACATGAAAAAAAAATCCTTGAAAAAATTCTTTTTGTTAAAAGTATTTTTAATCATATTGCAAATATTATTTTTCAGAAACTTCAAAATGAAAGTTTAGCTTGTGATTTATCAAAAATCAAAAAATATTGATCAAACAATAAAAAAAATAACTATAATGATAATTTTCTTATTTCATTTGTTATTTATTTTTTTATTATTATTAAAATTATTAAAATTATTTTTTTATATTTTTAAAATTTTTTAGAACATTTTCATATATATAATTTTTAATATACATAATTTAATTATAAAAAATTTTTTCTGAAAGGTACCGATATCTTTCAGATTCCCTTTATAGCCTTTTTTTATTATTATTTTTTTTATTTCACTTAAATTTTTTCATTTATTCTATTTTATTTTATTTTTACTTATTATTTACTGTATTATTTTTAATAAATGATAATCAACTATCAATCAATTTGCTGTATTACAAAAAAAATTATTTAATTTTAATATAAGATACTTTAAAACTATTATCACTATTATAGAATTAATAAAATTTTTAAAAGAAAAAAATCTAATATATCTTTCATATTAAAATAATAAAAAGTTTACTTATTAATATATAATGTTAGTATAGAAGTAAAGGTCATGTTAACGCTTTTTTTCATATAAAATTGAGTAAAATGCATAGTAATAGAATTATTTTACATAAGACTTTTTTTGACTTTTCTTTACTTTTTTAATATTTCTATTACTAAATAGTATAAGTTATATATATATGTGTGACTTTTATGTACGTCTATACGCTCTATAACTTTAATTAGGCATAAAAAGTAAATTAAAAATGCCGAATTTTGAGTTTACTATAGAAAAGCTGTTAAAAATGCTAAAATTGAGCCGAAAAATCAGGCGTGTACTTGATGTGCCAATTATATAAGTATGATAATTTGGATGTATATGTAATTTTAGTTGTCGTATAACTTTGATTAGTTATTATTTGTAGATTAAGAATGCCGAATTTTGAGTTTACTATAGGAAAACTGTTAAAAATGCTAAAATTGAGCCGAAAAATCAGGTGTGTACTTGATGTGTCAATTATATAGGTATGAGAATTTGGAATTATATGTAATTTTAGTCGTTCTAAAACTTTGTTTAGCCATTATTAGTAGATTACGAATGCCAATTTTGAGTATATTATAGAAAAACTGTTAAAATACTAAATTATAAAAAAATTTAATTTTAATGCTTCTAATTTAAGATATTTAAAAACTAATGTAAGAACATAATTAATAATTTTAACTTTTAAAAAAGATAATATTTGGTTAATTTTTAACAAAAAAGTAGGAGTTTATATCTATTAAAATGTAATATTAATTTAATAAATTAAATTTTTTTTTATATATAAAAAAATTTTCAACATTACTTCAAAACACATTATTTTGACATCTAATGATCAGAATTTAATTAATTTTGGTTTATTATATTGTCTTATTAAGTAGAATTAAATACCAATTTTATTTATTAATTTATTAATATAAAGTAACTAAAATATTGCTTAACATACAATGATCAGAAATTAATAATTTTTATTTCATTGGTTTCCTTGCAATTAGACGATTCTAATGATTATAATTTCATAAAATTTGGAGCAATATTGGCTGACATACATTAATATAAATTTTTTAAAGCAATAGGTATAAAATTAGGTGACCGCTAAAGATTGTTTTAAAACATAACTTTTTTTTCATTTTGTACAACTATCATGTGAAATATTGGAAATGATAGCACCACATGAATTTATTTTACGTTGACTATTGTCAGGTAAGCTCATTTATAATAATTTTATTTTTCCAACTATATCTAATTGAATTTTTTTTTAAAAAAAAAATTATCAGTAAATGTTCACATAAGTAAACTGTGGGGATCATCATCGTCAAGTTATTGATCCTTAATCTTGTCTACATATATTTTTGTATTTTGCATAAAATTTTTCAAAAAGCTTAAATGAACAGTTTAATTTAATGTGTGGATAAATAAATAAATATGCATACATATTTTGTTGTAAAAACATAGAAAAAAAATGTAGGTAAATTATTTCGAAAATATATGCTATTTTCGGACTGTGCAGTGTGAGGATTTATGGTTATTTCATGTTTTAACACCCTACATATCCAGAAATCATCATATTCATTTAATAAAAAAAATTCGAATTATTGTTAATAATTAATCATTGAAACCTGAAAGAGAATAAATTTATAATTACCAGTGCATTCTAAGCAATTATGATCTTAAACATTCAATTTCACGTATTTCGCATTGTCATCTCCAACATTATTTTCTAAGGGTTTTAGCTTGCTTGTATAGTATCAGCAACTCGCTTCTTTTTTTCTTCATTCATTGACAATACTACTACTTTTTAATAATTAATTTCCGCTTAAAAGCGGAATTAATTATTAAAAGTAGTATGATAAACCAGGGACACATTAATTAAAAGGTTACCGGAAAAATCGGTCTTACATACTATGTTAAGGATTGCAAGTTTGTAAAGGGATCAGCGATGATAACGTGGGTCGTATACCTGGGACATTAGCTAACAGTCACATCTCACATCATTTAAAGATGCATTCGGTACCAACCGGCATTTGCAAGAATAAGGTCCACATTTGATCATCTCCAGATACTTTTCTAAGAAATTGTACATCAATTACTTGGTTTGTTCACTCTCGTTAGAAATGTTCTATCTGAAGTTGTGAAAAAGATTGTCGACTGATCGATCAGTGTTAACCGGGTTTCTGTAATGAGCAATCACATAATTTAATTCAGTTTTTCGAATTAATTACAAAACTTTATCACAATCACACCTGTATGAAGACACGGCAAAAGGTAATAGCAAATTAATAACAAATATCTTCATTGAACTTGGTTTATTCACAAAACCCTATCTCGAGTTATTTTTCATCTCAAGAGAAAATACATCATATAAAATACTAATAATATACATAATAAATATAACTATTGTAATAAATATAATAAATACATCTATCATATTATAATAAAATTAACAAATATATACTAAATATTATAAATATCAAATCATAAGATCACGGCTTCACCAGTTGATAAACTTGTACCTTATGGGCATCAATGAAGTTCCAGTTTGATAGGATGCAGAAGCAGCTGGATTGTTTGTATCAACATCGACTTCTTCTTGAATTGTCATTTTCCGTTATTTAATCTTTCCCTATCTTCTTTGATTGTAATTATTGTTACGAGCTTCGCTTCGTTCCAATATTTTTTATTTTATGCTAGTCAAAATAGTTTGTTAAAATACAATTAAAATATATGTATATATTTTTTAAATGAGTACTCACCACGCTATTGGATCAAAAGAAGTTCCTAGAGATAAAGAAGGAATATGACCTTACGTCGAACGAGAAATTCCCGAGTTTGGTTCCAGAGAATTAGGGATTCCTCAATTTTTTTTAATTTATATTAAATAGAAATTTCAAGTTTATATAACATTTTAATCATTTTTTTGGGTTGTATAATATCAGGAATGTTTCGTTAACGTTAAGTTAAAAATCAAGAAAAGAAATTGAGTCCTTGTTATATTTGAATCCGTAATAAAATTAATCAATTGAATGGTTAGTATGGATAAGTTTAAAGAAAATAATGATATAGAGATTTATGAAAGGATCACAATTGAGCTGTTTTTTTTTATTCGGATGTGGTTAAAAGGTTACACAAAAATCATCATACGTATGAATGAAGTAATGAATTTTTCCAGTTATAATTAATAATAAGGTTTTAAATCATTTTTTTGCTTCTTTTCCTTTTTTTTCGTCGATTACATTTTTTTATATAAAGTTCGTCATGGGTAAAATAAAGTCAACAAAAAAAGACGCAGAAGCACCATCAAATCCAACGTCATCTCAAATAGAGACAAAGACCTCAAGAAATAAATATACGGAAAAAGAGATAATGAACGTCTTACAATATATACTTGATCATTATGAAGATTGGATTAATAAAAAAAGAAATCAAAGGAAAATCATCATTAAAGCCTTGGATCATTATGATATGAAGGATCGTACTCCATATGCTGTACATTTTAAAGTCTGTAGATTGAAATTCGAGTACAAGAAATATGGAAAAATTAATGGGTTCTCGAGCATTATTAATGAAATGGTAGCAAGGATACTCAATGGAGTAACGGATGATCAACAAGAAAATAGAGGTGTCGATATAGTTAAAATTAATCAAGATGATAAACAATCTCTTGATGACAGAAATGATATTAGAGAAGCGATTTCTAAAAAAACGTTTATAGATAATATGAATGCAATAAATGAACCTAAAGAAACTACTTTTTTGCCAGTACAAGAAAAGAAATCAAATTCGGCTTTCATTCTCAATGATTATGGTCTGAATAAAGGGTCATTATTAGTAAATTCGAGCGGTATTACCAGCAATGAACAACACAAACCTCAAATGTCCAATAAATTTAAGTTGATCCAACCTAAAAGGTACCGATAGTTATAACTCATATCCTCGCTAATTAATTTCATTGTTAATTTTTTTTTCATATTCATTAGCGACAATAATCATCCCTATCTCATCTTACCTGCTACGTATACTTTCATGGAGAAAGCAATAGTGGACGAGTTATACAAACGAAAATTATGTGAAATTCGAGAAAGATGCCAAGGGATCAGAAACGAAAACAACAGAAATGAATTGGTACAAATTGGTAAGCTTGATCAATCATATAATGAAATTATATATTTGTTAGGACGAATAGAAGCTAGAATGGTGGAAATGCAAACCGGTAGTTCATAAAGGGATGAGCTAAAGAAAGGCTCTTCATTATTTTATGATGGGTAATTATCCTCTACAATTTGCAACAACAAAGATCTTTTTAATTAACAACTCAATTAGGCCATTCACGAATATATGTTATTGTATATTTTATAAAAAAGTTAGGTTGCTATAATAAATAAGAAAAACATACTTGATATGAGAATTCTGGTTGTGTTGAGAGGTGTCCTTTGACCCAATTATATTTATTATAAATTTACAATTGATAGTGACCAAAATTGAACTTCAATGAATTATTATTAATCCGGACTTTTGAAAAAAATTAATCATTTACTTAAAATATCAAGATAATATTTTAAGATAAAATAAATAATTAAAATGATCTTAAATTAAAATATTAATCTGCTGGGTATTCTATAAGTAGATGTTTCGATTGAAGATAATTAGGTGAATTTAACACAGTTCATTTGAGGAAAAAAGATATCTTTTAAAAAGGTATCATAAATTCTACTTAAAAAAAAGTAAAAAAAAAAATTTTTTTTTTTGTTTTGTATAATTTCAATCTATCGCCAACTAATGCATCCTTTAACGAATTCGTAACGGTAAGCTATAAATTGCTAAGCTTGTTCCTTACGTCAGAAATCTGACATTTTCAGAATTATCCTTAATAGTTAAAACATTAATATTATCGAATTTTGATGTGTAAATATATTGTTGGAATGCAAATCTCTATGTAAAATTCCCTCATCCAACTTGTATTAATCTTTCCAATTAAGATTGTGAAAATATTTTTAGATAATCATAAAGCGCACCCATCCATATTCTAACACCAGCCAAATATAATTATTTAAAATTTCCCTTAAAAAATTATATTTATAATAATATTCCTTTGAAACGATATGCTTCTCAGAATCAGGCTTCGTTTATTCTAAAAAACCGTATTAAATTTTCATGAAATCTCGATAAACAGAATAACCTTGAAAATTTAGCAATACATAGTTTTTGCCTACAGAATTGACTGATGAATATTGGCTTTTATATATGCCATATGTCAGAAATTCTGGTTTTAAAATTTCATTTTAAACTTAGTTGATCAGAAAGTTCATGTCATGTATAAAGAAATTATTTTTAAAGCTAAACAGTTATGATTAATGATTTTAAATCATTTATCGTATCAATGGAACTCCTAAAATAGGTATCTAATGTTCAGTTAAATATATTCCTCATTAAAAAACAGATACTGTAAAATCATTATCTTATTCAGCTTTCAACTAATTTTTTTTTTTAAAAAAATGTATTCTTCATACATCACTAAATTAATTAATGTTATAGTTAAATATTTGATTTATAATATACTTGTAAAGCGTAAAATGCATGTTAATAATAATAAATATATTTTACATTAAAAGTTTTGAAACGTTCGATATTCGTACTAAATGACTTATAAATTAGATATTTATGTTGTTTGTATTACGGATTATTTTTAGATTTTTAACAGTTCTTCGATTGCATTTGTTACCTTGCCTCTTTCACGAGGTTTCTAACGTAAAAATTTTGATAATTTTTCTTTTGATTTTTCCCGCAAAAATTGACCGTTGGTCCAGATTATCGTGATCCGATAATATATTTGGATGCACTCGTCGGAACATAAAAAAAAGCGGCAGATGTCTTTATTTGTGTAATATCAGGTATTTGCGTAATGCAAAATTTTAGTAATGCAAAATATATATATATACCCGACAACTTTAAAATATATATTCAAGGCAATATATTGTGGAATACATGAAATTTATTTAATTTAAATATTCATATTTAGGCAATGTGGGCTTTTTATAATTCTTCTATAAAATCGCTTTTTTATGCAAATATAATATATTAAAATCATAAAAATGCATTGTTTATAAATTCAACTAATAAGGTAATAATGATTCAATTTTGAGATTTTACTGCAGTGAATTTTGATACTATACTATTTGTACTTAAACAAAAAAACAAATGAGAAAGAACACTTTGAATTGTTGAAACTGACAGACTAATTAGGAAATTATTTTATAAGTCTATACTTTTGACTGAACTGTCTACTAAACTTTCGATCATAAGGATAATTTATAAATTATTATTAAAGAATAATATGTAATGGAAGGAAAGCTGGGGTAGAGAACAATATATGGTTTAAAACATTCATCTTGAGTTTCAGTATTAAATTTTGATATAAGATGGGATGGCCAAAATTAATAATAACCGCAGTATACGATCATTTGATTTAATATTTTCTGTTGATCCAAATTTGGTCATGATACTTCCTTTTATATCCTTATTGAAATTACAAAATTAATTTTTTCTCTTTTTTTATAAAAAAAAAAAATAATGGATGTAAATAGCTATGAAAATGAAGTTCAAGACCTAATAGAATCTGAATTCAACAAATTAAATGTCTCAGAAATTAATAAATGTTCTTATTGTGATGAACCATTTTCAGAGAGATTATGGTGTAAAGAATGTGACCCTTGGTGTATAATTGAAGGATGGACTAGTGAAAATTCTGATATTGATAAATTTATCAAAGATACTATGTATGATACAATACATGATGCTGATGACCATTTTCTTGAATGGGTGCCTTTTGATAAATTTACAGGTATAAAAGAAATTGGTGAAGGAGGATTCGCAAAAGTGTATTCTGCAACATGGATCGATGGTAAATCAAAATTTAAAAGGCAAAATGATGGAAGTTGGAAAAAATTAAATCCTGAACCTATAAAGGTTGCTTTGAAAAGGTTAAATGGATCACAAAATATGTCAGCCAATTTTTTTAATGAGGTATTTTAACATTATAATTTTATTTAAATAAAATATTTTATTTTTAATTTGCTGAAATTTTATTACAAAACTAGCTTAAAGCACATTGGGATTTTTTTAATGCCGATAAAGATATTCTTTTATTAGAGTTTTATGGAATAACTAAGGATCCAGAAACCAAAGAATTTATTATGATCGTAAAATTTTTACCTAATGGAAATTTGAGAAGTTGTCTTTCAAATAATTTTAACAATATTTTATGGGGAGAAAAAATTTACAAATTATATAATATTACTGAAGAACTTATTAATTTACAAAATTTAGGATATTGTCATAAGGATTTTCATAGTGGAAATATCTTACAAGATAAACAACATTCTTATATTTCAGATTTTGGATTAACAGGACCAGCAGATAAGCAATCGAATGATAAAATATATGGAGTATTACCATATATTGCTCCAGAAGTCTTGAATGGAGAATCATATACCTTAACTTCTGACATCTACAGTTTTGGTGTAATTATGACTGAATTATCAACTGGAAATCCTCCCTTTTATGATAGAAAACATGATGTGTCTTTAGCCTTAGATATTTGTAATGGA
>CAMKVN010002729.1:0-12542 GCA_946474995.1 Funneliformis geosporum
CTATTTTTTGATCATCATTTAACTCAAAATCAATTTATAGTCTCGGAACCCACTTTTAATAGCAAAGCTCCCATATTGTAAAATTAAGAATGATTGTGATCCTTATTTAAATTGATCGTAGTGCATGAGATCTCTAGCCAATTTACATTGAGATGCTTTAAGTACGCCATTCTGCTTTACAAAATATCCTTTAATTGTCAATCTATGTAAAAATACAGCTAATATATCAACTTGTTGCTTTTACTATTTGTATTTAATGTTAACGATAGAAAGTAAATTAATAATATTTCATGCTGTAATTTTTTAGATCTTGTAATATCATAAAAATAATGGGAAATAACTTCTCTTTAGATTATCGCGCAATAATAAATTATTGTTTCAAATGACTAATAAAGAAGATATATTTTGGTTTTTTTCAAGTTCATATTAAACTTTTCTTCGTCAAAGGTTCGACAAATTACAACAAATCATGTATACAATAGGTTTGGTTCTATTTCATGACTGTATGGCATTTTTTCCAACGAACAAAAATTCGGACATTTCTTCATAAAATTAATCGGCTGATATTGCTTGAGGAATTCGGAAAAGAAACAAATCGGTAAAATAATGTACAAGGCTTTAGAATGGAAATAAGATAAAAGCAAATATTAATAAATATTCATAATTCATAAGATATTTGCTAAAAATTTTTTGAATTTAGTAATGACTTTCAAATATTTTTCAAAAATGAGTGCAGAAATATTGCTTTAGAATATTCAAGTAATACACTTAAGTTTCTATATTATCCTTACATAAAATACGGGTTCTGGGGGAGTTATTTATTAATAAATGTTATAGCGACATTTTACATGTGACTTAATTGGAGTTTATTGTTGATTAACCGCATGTGGCAAAGATTGACAAAGTATATATAATGATGGTGTACGATGTGATGATTAAAAATGCGGATTTACATTGAATACAGCTTTACTAAACTAAATTCGGAAATTTATAATTAAACTGCTCATTTAATTAATGAACGGAATTATTAATGAAACTTTAGATAGATAAAAAGATGTGAATGTTATTTTTCTTGGAACATCATTCGGTTGAAACTATCTTTGATCTTTTAATAATATTTGATAAAATATCATGAGTTGTATATTCATGGGATTTGTATTTCTGTATAGAACAATGACAAACAAAGAAATAATAAATATTTGCTTGAAAATATTATGAAGGGCCTCACAACAGATAAGCGCGGGGGTCCGTCAAATTATATTTAGCTCATACTAAGTATTTAAAATTACGAAATTTGATTTTATGCGTCATTACACGAATTAATAACAACATTAAAGAAGCAATGCGTGTGGGTTACACGATTTTAAACATCAATTACACGAACTTAATATCTAAGAACTCCCATAAAGGTGGCTTGAACAAGAAATTTCTTTGTATCTAATCGGTATAATAAACCGGCCGATATCTTTTAATTTAACAAATCAAGGTCTTCCCGCCACACAAACTCTTTGATATTTAAAACTTGATATTAATATTTACACTTGTGTCATATCCATTTCATTATCGCTATATTATCATCTTCCACGAATGGATCGAATAAGTTCTGATTAAAAAAATATATAAATAAATTCCGAAAATCTACATTTTTTTTTTCTTAACATACCACTGCTCAATAAAAGTAATAAAAAATTAAAATACTTGTATTAATTAAAAGCAAGAATAAGGAAGAAAATAAAAAATAAAGTCTTAATGCCTTGAATGATTACGCAAAAAAAACAAAATATTGGTTAAATTTATTATTGAATAAACTTTATAAACCTTTTAATTATTAATTTTTTAAAAAATTTATATGGATCGATACCAACCTATAAACTTAATAAACAATAAATTGTATTGCCAGTAGGTTTTCTAATAGCTTATTTAATCATTTTCATTTGAATTTCAGCTCGAAAATAAAATAAAAAATTTTCTTATTTTTTCTCTTCGTTAGATGGCCAATTTATATAACAGAATGTTATGAATCGCAATATTTTATAATCACATATTATGTTAATCTAATAACGGCAGTTATATTCACCCTTTTAGCTGGCGTAAGTGGTAATGAACTTTGAATAAATAAAAAAATAAACCCGGAAATTCAAGTGAATAAAGTTAATATTTTCTCCATTCTCTAGGGGATTTTAATCAGAAGGTTGTTGACTCATCAAGAGAAGAGTTTATTGTCTAATGGAATAATAGCACCTTTGGAAGGATTTTTAGGATTTTCTATGTTGTGTGGATTAGGTACGTACGTCAAATGCGTAAATTAAAACAAAAAGTGGACATGACACCTAATTCGTATCACTTTTGATTTTACAGCAAGGGTCGTATGTAGCATAACCTTCATAATTGATGTGCTTCCAACGAATTATATATATCGAGAGATGATATCAGACGCACAATGGATAACATCACAACTGGCCGTTTATACATATTTGGCGGGTGTATTTCGTACATTACCTCGTATGGCATTCTTTCAACCTTCCGAAAATAATACAACCATATGCGTACCAACCATATCTCTAATAAAATCATTGTTTTGGTCAATGACTTTCACGTTAATTATAGTAGCACACGGTTCTTCAATATTGTCAGGATATTTCAGAATGAAAGAAAATAAATTCTTATTAGATGTATTCATTTCTACAAGGTTGGTTGCATATGGAATTTCTAGTATATTATTGGTAATAGGATATGGAATATATGGAAGACTTTTAATAAATTTGACGATACAAAGTTTTGATTTAGTTCAAGGGCAAGGTGGAATAGCCGAGGCCTGTCAAGAAACTCACATTACGGAATTATTTAGAGATGAGAATGGAATTGAAGGAAGTAATATACATAAAATGTATATTTTATCAAGAGAGGGTGAAAAAGGAGAAGTTGAAACGAGAAATAATAGGTTTAAATATCATATAAGAAAGATGAAAATATTTAATTATTCTGCAATAATGACATTTGCATTTTGGTCATTTACAAGTTTTTTCTTGGCGTTTTGGCATGACACAATTTGGTCTACGATTGTTTTATCAAAAATTCAAGCTTTCATTGCAAACATAAATACAAATTTAATCTTTCTAGTTGTTTTAATTGGTATATTACAAAGTGAATTGGTTCATCAAAAAGATCAAGATTCTCCTGATGTGACCAAAGCAGCTGTAAGCAATGTGACATCAACCATTGTTCATTCTGAAACAATTCCTTAAATAAAAAAAATTTCGAATTTCGAAATTTAAAAACGAGTCACGTGATCATACCGTATTATCTTTCACAGTTTGACAATACCTTCGATATTTACATCTCATCCTCAGGTAAAGGTAAATAGTAGAAGGATTTTATTGTTTGTATAAACCAATTAAATATGTATATTTTCAATTTAAATATTCGCCCCTGTTTAAATAAAGGTAATTAATAATTATGCAAGTACGGGAAGGTCCGCTTTTAAAAGCAATTATTGCTTTTAATTATTGAAAGTATGAATGATTATTTGATTTTGTTTTGAACTTGTTAAAGAAAGTTCATTTAATTTTGATAACATTTAAATTTTGTTTTGTCATAAGAAATAGTAACATTGCAATTAACGGAATCCTTGATGGTGGCTATGCAACTTTTAACTTTCCTTTACTGAAACCTGTTGAATTTTTCGAACCATAATTAAATTCGCAAATCAATTTAATATACTTGATTTTATTCCGGTAAATTCAGGCGTTTACAAATTTTAAATTTAATCTTCGATTGTTGATAATAATTTTGAATTCGAAAAGTTTTGACTTTTGATATTTCGAAAACTCTTAAGTTTTGGTAACCGTTAGATAGGAAATATTTTTGTTTTACAATTTTACCCAAGTTGCTTTTCAATTTATTTATGATTACAACGATATGCACAAATAATAATCAATAAAGTGAAAAATAACTTTTAGATATCAATAAACGAATAAGAAATAAGTATTGTTATCTGATCTTTTATCATTTTTATTTATTTTTTCTCGAGGCAAGCCATGATTTCCACAATTGGCTGTAATTGAAACTAGTGAACCGCTCACCCGAAGAAAATTTATTTCGTGACCCATAAATCCTACATCAAATGCTAAAATGCAATATCTGATCAGAGGGAATAACCGATAAACTGATAATAATGAGTGATTTCTAATTTTCGATTGATATTTGATTAATAATTATAATAAAAAGATTTGTTTGTTTATGAAAAAAAAAATCATTGTCATGCATCACTGAGCCCTTCGTTTTATAATATGCATTGATCTAAATTTAAATTTTTAATAACATTATTATAATTAACAAAGAGATTATGTATGAAGAAGTTGTACAAAATTAAGCCGAAGAAGTCGAACAAAGTTTTTTTTAACCAATTGAAAAATCAGCCGTGTAACTCAAGTAGTCATGGGTGGGGCTAGTGTTATCATCGGCCGGTCTTTGTTAACGGTAACTTTCTTTAAATTTTCTTCCATTCCATCATAAAAGAGAGAGTGGTGTCATATATAACTTTGGTGAAATCGTCGAATTACTTTAGCAGAGTAAAATTGTATCGCACCAAAATCTTTTGTTGAATCACGTGTTTTGCACTTGTATGTAATTTATATTTTCCTTTTAGAGAATAAACACATTTAAAACTCGTTACACTGGAAGTTCAGCCACCGGTAAATCTAGAATTTTCTGGACTGTTGCGTAAACTTCTCGATATTATCTATTTACAGTATTATCTCTTTACTTCTTTAAAAGGAATTTGAGAGATAAGCAGGTATGCAGGACAAAATTTTCAGAAACTTCTATTCGTTTCAAAAATTGAATTGATCATTTGAAACTTTTTTTTTTTACTTGCTTTTGAATCACAATATAGGTAATTTTCTGGGTATTCACAAGGAGAACAATGTACCATTCCCTTCTTAAAACTAGGCTTATGATCATCATATACATAAAAGGGAATTGAACGGCCGAATAAAGGTGTCAAATAATCCCAAATTGGGCTTCTATGTCAGTCGGTTAATTCAAAATGGTTTCTTGGTTTTTTTTTTTTTATATATATATATGTATGCGCATCATGATTCTTTTTTTTTTTAACAAAATATCCGAAAAAGTTTCAAAAAAAAAAATACTTTTTTTTTAATACAATATTGACGACGTTGGAGACGTCTATTTATTCATAGGGGATACATATATCAACGACATTCCCTTCTAAACCATTACCATCATCACCTTTTATATACCTTTTTATCATCCTCGAAACCCCCAATTGAATAAATAATCTACAATCCTTCTTTAAAAAACTCACCAAGAACAAAAATGGTCAGATTCACTTTTTCACTTTTACTCATTGGAATCGTTTCCTTTGCTGGAGCTGATTTTGTCGTTGAATCAAGCAACAAAGGATTTGTACCATCCTCTGAACTTCGTAGCATTTATAAACAAAAAACTACATCTAAATCTGATGGACATCATAAAGCAGAGGTTTATTTTAAAACCAAAGTACCATCATTCAACCCCGATCAAAGCGGAGTGGTAACTAATATTAAATGTGGTAAAGATAAAATCACTCTCAGTTTGAATGATGAGAAATCGATAGAACAAGTTAAAAATTGGCCCGATAAAGTCATGTTATTGGTTTCGCATAAATGGGAATGTTTTGGCAAATCCAGCACACAATATTTTATGGTTGGAAACAAGACAGTTGACGCTCCTAAAAAAAGAGTAAGCTTTACATCAGAGAGTTGCGACCCTTTAGAATGGTCCAATGAATTTCTTGTAGAAGTTTCATGGGAAAATGGTAAAACGAACAAACGTAGAGACCGTCGTGGCTTAAATAAGAGAGGTAGATTAAATCGTCGTCAAGATGAAGATAAGGGCAAACTTCCGATTGACATTAGTCAAAAATTAGATTTAAATCTTTTATTTGATGAAAAAACTGGAAAAACATCAAAGCCAAACATTCCACTCGTTGAAGTAGGACAGGAGAATACGAGTGAATCATTAGTTTGTGCAAATTGCTTTATGAGTGGTGAAGCTACCATTTCAATGAGGATCGCGGGTAAAGTCGATGAAAAGGTTGAAATAAACGAAGCCTCGATTTCTCTTAACGGAAATATTAAAATGAATTTTGACCTTTCTCTTGATGGTAAACTTGGAACCGTCATTTCTTCACCTGATCTTCAACTCCTCAACCTTCCTTTGACCCCCATCGGTGTACCAAACACTTTTAATATTGGACCTTCATTGATCCTTACTGCTTCGGCTAAGATATCGGCTGATGTGACGGGAACCATTTCAACTGGAAGTGAAATAAATTTACCAAATTTTAACGTTAAGGCCACACTTATCGACGATCCAAAAATCGAAAAATCCGGATTTGAACCTGAAACCAAATCACATGATCCATCGGTTGGTGTCACCGGTTCAACTGACATTACTAGTTCATTAAAACCGCAATTGGCTTTAAATATAGATGTGCTTAATGGGGCCTTTATTGTTAAAACTGGAATTCAATTAGTTACAACTCTTGGTACAACAATTTCGGTTGGAAAAGAAAGTGGATGTAAAGGAAAGACTCAACCACACATCGAAACTACCCTCGGAGGTAATGTTGGCTTCTTTGTACAAGATAAAAATCTTCCCGTACTAGATTTTCCTTCTCAAACTTTACATGATCAATGTTTATAATAGATAGATAGATATATATTTATATTCGGCACTAGTAAGCGCGATGTATAATTAATAGTTGCGGTTGGATCATGTTATAGTGAACATCGTGCAACGTTCATTGTAATGAGATTTTACTGTATATTATATTTGAAATGTTTTAAAAAAAATAAAGATTTTCCTTTTTGTATCATAATTTAATTGCTTTACAATTATAACTATTCCATCTTTTTTTTTAAAAAAAAAAAAATAAAGAATTTACATTTATAAACGGGATTTATCCTAAAAATGTTAAAAATGTTTATTGAATGATCCATTTGCATCTAAGCAATTAATGGAAAGTTTATAACTATTGACATTAATTAATATACGTACAATAAATACACAACTCCGAAAACTTTGAGGAAATTTTTTTAAAAAAAAAAGATAGTCGCACGAAGTTAGCCACTGTGTCATGGTATCACAAGGCTCATGAAAAGAAATAAAAGCACAAATTTTTTTGATTTTTGATGTTTTTTTCTCATTTGAATTTTCTGAATATGGAATCAAAATTTTGGCCAGAAGTCATTAAAAATTTCGAACAACTTTATGAAACTAAAGAGAATTGTGATGTTATTATTTACGCAGGAGAAGAACCGAATGCTCAAGAAATTTACGCCCATTCAATTATTCTTCGTTGTCAATCAACTTACTTTCAAGCAGCATTTTCAAACGACTGGGCCGAAAAGAGAGATGGGATGTATATATTTAAAAAGCCGAATGTTACACCAAACATTGTAAACAAGATGCTCAAGTACGACATTTTTTTTTTTAAAAATAAAAAATAAAAAATAATTTAAATCAAAATCAAAATAATTTAAAAAAAATTTTTTTAGATATTTTTATTGCGGAAAAATCGAACTGGATTTTGAAAATGCTATAGATATTTTAAAGTTATTAATAGCTATCGATGAGTTTGGACTTTCTATACTCGTCGAACATATTCAAGAATTCTTTATCAATAATCAATTAAAAGTTGACCCAGTTGGAAATCTTAAATTAATATTCGAGAATCAAAGCTTCGAAGCGTTACAAGACTTATCATTGGAAAAGGTTTGCCAGGAACCATTAATTTTATTTCAAAAATATTCATTTTTGTCATTACCCGCACAAATTTTTGAAGCACTTTTGAATCGAGATGACCTTATGTTAAAGGAAATTGAAATTTGGAACAATTTAATTAAATGGGCCCATGCACAAAATCCAAATGTTAATCGTAATCCTTCTGCGTGGACAAGAGAGGAAGTTGAAACGATGAAACAAACCGTACATAATTTTATACCATTGATTAGATTTCAAGATATCACTTCCGAGGAATTTTATGAGAAAGTATTGAATTATAAAAAATTGTTACCGAAAAAGTTGAAATCTGAAATCTTACATCTATATTTGGTTCCTAGTATAAGGAGGATTTCAGGTTCATTACCGTCAAGGTTACCAAAAATTGATTCACTTATCTTGAATCAAGAACATCTTAAATTATTTGCAAGTTGGTTTGATAGAAAGGATGAACCTTATAAAAAATATCGAGAGGTTTCATATGAATTCGAACTTCTTTTACGTAGTAGCCAAGATGGAATTTCTCCCGCCGTATTTCATCTAAAATGTGATGCCAAAGGAGCGAATATCGTAATCGCAAAAATCAAAGGGACAAATCATTTAGTCGGAGGATATAACCCAATTAATTGGGCAGGAAACAGTATTTTCAAGAATTCCCCGGATAGTTTTATATTTCATTTTGATGATCATCAGAATTTGGATTCGGCACATTTGGGTAGGGTTATTAATGCACCATTTGCTGTGAGTTGTTGGCCCGATTGGGGTCCACTTTTTGGATATTGGTGTGGTGTTAGTCATGATTTAATGATGCATCCAGACGGTACTTGGAGTTCAAAACCAAATTCTTATCCTAATCTTAACATCCCAAGGAACTTTCAGGTTGATTTTTATGAAGTATTTCAAGTTATTAAGATTGATTGATTAAATTTAACATGTAAATTTTATATTTATTGTTGTTATTGTTATTAAGTTAATAAACCAATCATATTTATTTCTTTGATTCTTCCAAAAATTTTGGAAAATTTTTTTTTCATGATACAAGTATGTTGGGGTGAAATCTTAAACTTGAGCATTTTTGTACGTATAATTGTGCTGCATTTAAGTCCATTTCTGTTTTGTTATCAATTTGAGCTAGCGAAAATGAGTTAACTTGGAAACTAGTAACGCGTCAGTGGTACCTGGAGACTCGATATCTAGAGGCAATATTTCAATTAAGGCAATTAGACGAAACATGGTTATGATTTTTTTTCTTTCGACCTAATCCTCTTATTGTGAGAATTTGACTACAATTGTTCGTTTATTTTTTTTTTATGATATAAATAATATAAATGTTCATGAAATGTTCTTGATAAGATACTAGCTTTTAAATATGCTTTATTTTACAGCTACATTATTATCTCAACTATTTAAAAATAATATACAATTGAACCAAAAAATAATAAAAAATATTAATTTAACAAATATAAACGGAGGAAAAGGTTATTCCATAAAAAAAATTTCTAGAATCTAACTTCAGAAATTTTTTCTTTAGATGATCATTATCTTTCTCACTCTATTTTTTTCACTGAGAATATTATCATAAATAATTACAAGGCAATAGTGCCCAAAATTCATCACGATCATTATAAATGAAAAACTTTTAATAATTGGCTAGTTAAGATTTACTTTTTATTAACTTGAAATACTTCATAATCATCTACTTGAAACTGACCTTTTGGAATATCAATTTGAGAATAAGTCTTTGGGTTATTAGAATTCCAATTATTATTACTATTCCACCATATATCATGATTTTTTCCAAATATTGGACCATAATCTTGATGACAATAAATAGCATGCTGAGCACCATTATTAATAATATAACCTACTTTTGCAGTTTGAAGGTTTGTTCTATTTACGAATGAGAATATAAAACTATCATTAGTTGACTTATAACTATTGCATTGATCCCACACAAGTGGGTTATATCCTCCCACTATTTGTTCCGTTCCCTTAATTTTTACTATAACTATAGTAGCCCCTTTGTTGTCACATTTTTGATGAAATGCTGCAATTGTATTGCCATCCCTACTGGCACGATAAAGTAAGTCAAACTTATAAGGAATCCTTTTTCCATTGTAATGTAAATTTTCTTTCTTATCAATCCAACTCGAAAATGCTGTAAAGTGATGAGATTTAACTAATATCGAACCACATTTCGAAATTCTAGGTGGTTGTATATTAATATCCAATTTCCTATTTGGTACCAGATGGAATGCCAAGAGATTATTAACCAAATCTCTTGGTAACAAATCCCTAAAAGGACATACTTTATCAAGAAATTCTTCCGAAGATATATTGTAAAATCTAATCAAAGGAATATATCTATGAAGGGTTCTTTCCATAAATGTAGTTTCTTCCTTGCTCCATTTGTTTGCATCTCTAGGAACAGATGGATTCTGAGCAAAACACCACTTAATTAAACTATTCCAAATATCAATTTCTTCTAAACATAAATCATCCCGCTTCAAAAGTAATTCCAACAAAGATGCTTTTATACTGATAAATTTATCAGAATTAAATAATTTTTCGGGTTCTTCACTAATTTTTTCAAGATAAAAATTCCATAATTTTGTAAAAATCTCGTGTTGATAAATTATTTCAAGAGTATCTATAGGATTTTTTTGCAAAAACACATGTTGGTCTTTAATTAAATATTCTTCAATCCTGGGAATTAAAGACTGGATATTAAGTGTATCTGCTGCTATTGACAGATTTAATAATTCGGGTCCTTCTAATTTCGTCAAGTCTATCTTTCCACAATATATAAATCTGAAAAAAAAATATTAATAACCTAGTTCCATAATTATCGTATCGAGATATACTTGTTACATTATTTACCTTAAGATCATTTTAAAAAGTTCTGGAGAAATATTGGGTATCTTTATAATAAATCTTCCTTCTTTTTTCACAATATTTTCTTTAGTTAGTTCATTACGAAAATATCGTGACCTGATACGTAATATATTTGAATAGGCATTATGGGCATGTAGCTCTTTATCGTTTTCATCTACGCTGGTATATATTATAACATCATATCCTTCGTCCATTTCAAGCAACTTTTCATAATCATTAATGACTTCTTGCCAGCATTCTAATGTCATTCTTAACAGATAAGTTTTTTGTTTTTAAAAAATTAAAAAAAATGAAAGTTACAAAATGACTTATTCGGAAAATAAGATTAGAACTAGAGATGTTAACGGTCTAACGTTGGACGGTTCGGACCGGTCCTGATCATAGGACCGGTTTCGGTCCAGTTTGAGGGGTAGACTGGACTGAGATCAGATCGACAGACTGCGATCTTAAAGACCGGTTCAATTAGATTATCAAATGATTATCCACGCGTTTTTACGCGTCTAACTTAAATAAGATTTTTTTTTAATTTTCATGTCATTCATTGAGCAACTATGTCTGGCGTAATTTTATTTGAAAATGATCAAAATGACGACAATAATTCGGATGTTACCTCCGATTCTTTGGCAACTGAAGAGGAAACTCCCACAAATATAAAAGCTCACAATTCAGATGTGTGGGAATTTTTTCATAGAGTTCAAGATGAGGAAAATGGGGCAATTAAAAACTACAAATGCATTTTATGTGCGAAACTTTATTCAACTGGTAATCCAACAACTACTCTTCGACGCCATTTAATAAATAAACATTCAACATTATACAAAAAACCCGAACCTTGTCAAACTACCTTGCGCTTTAAACCTTATTCTCTATTACAATCAAAGCCTATTACAGACCTTTTGGTTGATTATGTTGCAACTGATTTACAACCTTTTACCTTTGTTGAAAATCCTGAACTTATATTGCTAATCAACAAATTGGATCCTCGTTATATTTTACCATGCAGACAAACTTTCAAAGAAAATTTTATGGAAAACTATGGTATAAAGAAAAATGATTTAATAGGTGAAATTTCTCAAATTAATTCGAAGGTATCTCTTACAACAGACATATGGACTTCAGATGTTTCAAAGGATTGTTATCTTGGAATAACAATGCATTATATCAATCTTAATTGGGAATTGAAAAATTTTTTGCTTGATATAATTCCTATTAAAGGATTTCATACTGCTAAATTAATCACTTGTAACCTTTGACAAATTCTTAAAGAATTCAAAATTAGTAATAATATACTTGCATTAACAACAGATAATGGAGGCAATATGATAGCATGTGGTAATCAACTAGCATTTGAACTAGATCAAGAATTTAATAATATAAACTTTAATCATTATCGATGTGCTACCCATATAATTAATTTAGGAGTATAAGCAGGAATGAAATTTGTTGGAAATGAAATTAAAAAGCTTTGCCAATTTGTCATTAAAGTAAAAAATTCACCATTGCTATTGGACAAATTATCAGAAATTTATACTCTTAAGAAAGTTAAATTCAAAAACCAATTTTAGATGTAGAAACCCGTTGGAATTCTACATATTTAATGATATCTCAACAAATTTTAATGCAGGATGTTTCAGAAATACTTACAACAATGAATTTTGATAAACTTGATGGTTTATTTCCAGTAATTTCTGAATGACATCATATTAAGATATATTTTATTTTATAATAATTATAATTTTTCTTTTTAATTAATTATTAACTTTCATGGTTTTTTTTTTAGAAATTATCAATAATCTTACAACCTATGTATGAGGCAACTAATTTATTATCATCATCAACAAATCCTACACAAGGTGATATAA
>CAMKVN010002730.1:0-12541 GCA_946474995.1 Funneliformis geosporum
CGATTCGATTCGATTCGATTTGAAAAAATCAAATCAAATTCAAATTGCTTAAATATTTGATTTGATTCGATTTTGAGTAACCCTAATGAATAACATAAAAATTTTTTTTTTATTCTGATTAGATAAAAAAGAAATTTTTTAAAATCATATTTTTTTTTTTATGATTTAATTTTTTTAGATATTACTTTCTCATATAGGCCGATTTGTCTCATATCACTAATTAAATTTTAGTGATAAATATGAATTTTGATCGACATGCCAATCTAAATAACTTGAAAACAGTGATAATGCCCAATGACGTACATGATGGTTTTATATTTAAACCAATCGTTAATGGCTTAGCACGCCTTCGAACAAGTTTTTCACAACTTTGAAACCTATCAGAAATTGGTTTGCAATTGGTTCTATTTGGAAGTAATTGTTTTTTTAAAAAATCTTTAAGTAGTATATTAAAACTTATTATAAACAATTAGCAAAATTATTTTGCTTTAAAATAATAAAAATAGCTGAAACAACCGTTCCTATTACTGAAAGTAATATTTTTTTCAATACCTTTTTTTTACAATATAGGAAAAAGTCTAATAACATTCCTTTTGTTAATAGCTACATTTTCTAGTCGTGTTTTTATACATAATTAATCAAAAAATTTAAAAATTGAAACACATTATCAATTAAATAATGGATGATTATTTATTTCATACTACAATATTATTTCTCTAGGAACCTATCCTTCTACACCAAAATTAACACAAAAATCTAAAAACAACGCGTTTCAATATCTAATACCTGATAATTATGTAGTTGAAACAGAGATGTTTGAAAGGAATCTTAATTGCAAGACTAAATATATTTCAAATTCAAAGGTAAACTATACAATTAATAGGAAAAAAGGTCATGCAGAATGGAGTGTTAGTAATACAAAATCCCCAATGGTAGTTGCAAATACATTTTTGCAGGTATATAATTCTTACATTCTTATATTTATCGTTATATTAAAAAATTCTAATAATTATATATAATTAATTTTAATATTTTAATGATTAAAAAATTAACCAAAAACCATCAACTAAACTTTCTGGGTCTCGGTTATTTAGATTTGATATTGAGCCACTATATCATGCTGTTAGCCAGAAGGCTGGAAATAAAACTTAGACAATATAATTCAGTCTATTGAATTAATCACAATAACTTTATTACAATCACGCCTATATGAAGATACGGTAGAAGGTAATAGTAAATGAATAACAAATATCTTTATTGAACTCTTAGCTTATTCACAAAACCCTATTTCAAGTTATCTTTCAACTCAAGGGAAAATACATGCTATTTATATAAAATAAACTAATAGTAATATAATATGATAAATATATCTAATATAATAAATATAACTAATATGATAAATAAAATAAATATAATAAATCTATCAAATATAACAAATTTAATAAAGTTAACAAATATAACAAATATAATTAATTTGTTAAATATGAATCATCGGTCAAATATGACCAATCTGTCATATTTGTCAAATAAGTCAACTATAAATTTGAAGATCAATTTTTGACGATCTTTTAATAATGTTAATCTTGCAGCTAACAATGTTCGTTTACAAATTGGTTTTCAATCTATTACTGCTGCTACAAAAGAAGTTAATAATCGAAAAAGACCTTTTGAGGATATTACTTTTCAATCACAGCAAAATAAAAGATTTAATAGTTTTGGAAAAAATGTACAAAAAGCAGTTGATGAATTGATTGTTAAGCACAAGTTGACAAATTTATCTGAAGAGCCAATTATACATTTATAGCAAATTGGATTTGATTACAAAGAGAATCAAGTTTGTATTAAATTCAAAGATTCAAATCCTATGATAATTCAAACAAAACTTGATACTATTGTACATGTGTATGATGAAGCACTTTTAGGCTGCGATGGATATCGATATCTAGCAGCAATTGTACCATCACTTTTTCATGAATATTTAGTTGCTAATCGTCAAAATAAGATAAATGAATTAATAAATACTCAGATACATGTGGAAATTTTTAATATAAATCAAGATATTAATCAATTTAATGATGATGATGATTCTGATATACATACTAGTAATATTTTAGTAAATAATTATGAAGTAGGAAATAGGGCTTATCGTTCTCTTTCAACTTTACTTAAGATATTAATACCTATTTAGAAAGGAGGAGAAAATCCTATAATAACTTCAGGGGATACTCTTTATATAAAACTTAGTGGTAATGGTCATAATGTTGGTAGAAAACAAAATCATGTAATGATTACCTTTTATTTACTTAATAAAAAAGATAATGTATTTAAACCAGACCATCAATATAGGTATATTTTTTTATGTATATTATAAATCAATTTGTAATTTTAACAAAAAATAAAATAAATTTAATTATTATTTTAGCATATGTCTTTACATAGGTAAAGAAAAATATGAAACATTGAATAAAGTTGGCAAAATATTTGCTTTGGAGTTGGCTGATTTAAAAGAAAATGGAATAATTGATAATGATGATATTTATTGGCCAATTGAATTTTATTTTTCTGGTGATTAGAAGTTTATATATATTATTATAAGTTTAAATGCGCTAAATCCCGAATATTTTTGCCTATTCTGTGAATGTAATGCTAA
The DNA here is from genome assembly GCA_946474995.1 of Funneliformis geosporum. Classification (NCBI taxonomy): domain Eukaryota; kingdom Fungi; phylum Glomeromycota; class Glomeromycetes; order Glomerales; family Glomeraceae; genus Funneliformis; species Funneliformis geosporum. Next base: position 2,651 of record CAMKVN010002730.1, read on the forward strand.
ATTTCGCCATAATATGGATCTTTCTTGACCATCTACTGGAAATATTAAAGGTTAAAATATTTTTTAAAATATTTGTTAATTATTTTAAAATAATAACATATAAATAATTATTATAATTTACATTAACTATTAGGAAAAAAAAGAGCATCTTTATTTCCTGTAATTGATTTACATAATTATATTCCTGATGAGCTTCATATCTTATTACGAATTTCTGATGTATTGATAGAATGTTTATTTAAAGATTTATTTAAGAAAAATGATTTTGAGCGAAATTTTAAAGAGAAAATTGAAAAAAAAATGAATAATCTTCATATTCATTTTGAGTTTTATCATAGTGGTTTTGCTCAAGGTAATTGGAATTGGACATCACTTATGAGACCTGATAAAAAAAATGCTACAATATTTTCCTGTAAGTGAATTTATACCTGGAATATGTGGAGTGGATATTGAAAATTTATGGCGTAAATTTTATCAATTGTATGAGATATTAAAAAAACCATCTTATACTGAAGAAGAAATTTTAAAATTTGAGAAAGATGCAAAAAAATTGGGTAAGAACTTTCGGCCTACTATAGGTCAATAAATTCTGCAATAACAATTCCTGGACTTTATAGAAAAGAAGATATTATACCTTATATACATATGTTTACAATGCATGTTTCTTATTTAGATTATTTTCAACAAGTAGTATTGAAAAAAAAATCATAATCAGATATTTGATTTTATTAAAATTTTATATAACTATAAATGTTCTTACTAATTTATAATTCATTTATTACTTATTAGGTTAAATTGTTTTTGGAGGAACTACTATGGGAGGAGGTAAAAAAAAATTCCTGTTGTTTTATATGTTAGTATTTGAAAATCAGAAATTTTTTATTTGATTAATAATATTCCCAATAAAATAACATGTAAAAACATTAACATATAATAATAAAAGCAATAAAGCATTTTATTTAAAATTTTACATAATTGGGGGGTTGGTAAAATATATCTATAGCATGATTTAGTAATAGTTGTTGACTCACTATTTATTAATAAAAGTTTATTACTTGATTGAGAAAAATTAGGATGAGAAAAAGGCGTATTATAGAAATTATTATATATTGTATGCAAATTATGTTTTCTATCAGAGGTTGGTTTATAAAGAGGTGGCGCAATATTTTCTTGACTATAAATAAATGTGTAATTCCCAGGAGCATGTCACTCATTAAACATAATACGTGATTATACATGATTAGCGATTTAAACTTTTTTTTGCATTACTTTTTTCTCACGCTTCTTTTTTCTTTCTTAAACATTTTTTTTCTATTTCACAATATTCAAATCCTTCTTTCTAAATTAAAAATAACAATGCATTTGTTTCATCAACTAAAAAAGCAATTTTAAATTTTCAGAAAGCATCAAGAAATGTAAATACAGACAAATCTAACAATGTATGGATATGTTTATTTATTAAGTTTAGTGAAGCCTGTGGTTATTTAAATGAAATTGTTAAATTGGATAATAAAATATTATCCGATCAATTGGAACAATTCTTAATAGAAGTAAGAAAATTTAATGGTCAAGAATATAAAGCATTATCACTATATACTGAATTTTATGCTTTAGGAAGAAGAATTACTGAAATATTTGAGAAAATTAGGGTTGCGAATTTATTTGATCTTTCTTAATTTAAAAGTTTACATAGAACTTTGGATAGTTGTATGAAATCAATTGCTAATCAAAGACAATATAATCAAAAACAATCAAATCCACTAGAAATTGATGAAATCAAATTTATACTTAACTCACCTGTCACCAATACAGATACTTCTAAAGGCCTTTTACAAAGGGTTTGGATCTGATTAACTTTATTATGCTATTTAAGAGGTGGTGATGCCAAACGATTGAAAGCTTCTTGGATTATTAAAATGGATGATGGTAGAATAAAGCTTGAATTACCTAAGGAAAAAAATCATGCAAAAGGAATTAAAGATTCATATGCAGTATCTGGTACTAGTTTTATATCACTTGATACTTCAGAAAATATTTATACTCCTGTTGCAGATATTCAAAAATACTTAAATAAACGTCCTAATAATGTTGAGGATGATTATTTCTTTGTATCAATCAATACACCTAAAAATATATATAATGGTAATTGGTATTTAGCAACAAAGTTAGGAAAAGGATCACATAATATGTTGATGCATAATATATGTTCTGATTCTGGTTTAGATTTTAAAGATCGTAATATTACTAATCATTCAATGAGATCAATGGATATAATCTTGTTGAATCTGGTATCATACTTGATGAACAGATGATTTTTTCACGACATAAAACAATTGCAAATGTATCTGCCTATCAGCATCAATCTATTAAGCGTAAATGAGATAATGCTTCTCTTCTAATTCCTACTAAAGATACAGCATTAAAGGATTCAACTAATTATACAAATCAATTAGGTATGTAAACAAACATTTATGAAAATGTTTTAATTTTATTGTTTAGAACTAACTATATTTATTTTTCAGGATTTTCTAAGGCATCTGATTTATTTGGACGATATAGCAATACTAACTTTATTAAAAAAAATGAGTCAGATGATGATTTAATGTGTCAAAAATCAAAAATTCCAAAGATTTCTGTAGAAAATTGTAGTAATATTAACATTAATATTACTTTTAAATGGTATTAATATTTTTTATTAGAAATTATATTTTTATAAAATATGAAAATATTAGTCAAATATTAAACATATAAAATTTCAAATAAAGCATGTCATTAGTTTTAATACAAATTATTAAGTGGTTATTATATTTTAAATGATTCTTATAAAATTAGTGATTTCCCAGCTGTGGAAATAAGTGATCACGTGTGAAAAATTAGGATGAAGATAATCATGAGTGACACTTAGTGCGACAGGGGATTATAAAATAAATTTAATGCTTGAACAAAGACTTACAAAATATTAAATTTAATTATATTTACTTAGTAATTTACAAACTCGCCAGAATCAGTAATAAAATTAATTAATAAAATTCCAGTAAAAAAATTTTTATTGTTTTCCTTCCACTCTTTCTGTTTCCAACTAAATGTTGCTTTATATTGACCATCATTATCCTCAAATAATATATATCCTTGGGTTGAAGTACTTGTATTTTCACGAAATATAATTTCGTTATATTTGAATATACTTTTAAGTTTTTCTGCACCTGTACTACCCTCAAAAGTACATTGATATTTTCGTTGACTTGGTATATTCTTGAAACTGTCTTCATTTTCAAATAAAAACAAAAATACACTTTCTGGAAACGCGTCTATTGTTACATGTTTCTTTCCAATTGCATGTCTGTTGAACCCAAGGCTACTTTTTAGACGAATTATTATTGTATCTCGATAAAATGACAATGTTTCATCAGAAGGTTGACGAAGTATGTGACGGTGTGGAATCAGTTTATTGTTTTTATGTTTGCTTCGTTCATGACTCTGGAGTTTTCCCCTTGTATTATAAATTTTAGAACATAAAAAACAAGAAAAAGTACATGCGGTAGTCATTTGATAAAATTTTTTGCTGTGTATCAGCATTCAGCCCGCCCATCGTTAAACTAACTATTAATCTGAAAATTGATTGGTGGTAAATGTGATATGCGATTAAACAAATTAGTATTGATCGACCGTTGATCATTTTTTGCAGGTGATATAATCGAAGTGAGCCAAATCGGCCCATATGGGGTGAGTGCTGGGAAAATGGACCAAATTGACTTTTTATTTAAAAAAAAGTTCCTAAGTAAAATAGATGTAGATTTGGTCATCTGATTCAGATCATTTGTTATTTCAAAAAAAAATTTTTTGTTGATTTGGTCCTTTTTCCCAGCACTCACTCCATATGTTCCTTTACCGACTTTATGAATTCATAATTCTAATCATAAAAAAAGATATAAAATAATAATTAACATTCTGTTAGACGTCATAAATAGTCTAGAAAATATCATTATTTCGAATAACAGCGTATTTCGTCCAACCGATAGTAATTATTTTATCAGTGAAAGAAATGGAGGCAAGGACTTGTTCTTTGACATTTTGACTCATTTACAAACAATAATTGAACCGATTCTCTAAAAAAAAAAATTTAATTAATTTTTCTGATTTTCGAAATTGAGAAAAAAACTTTTAAAATTTCATATTTCATGTAGAATTGGTACCGTACCACCTTCGATATAATGAATTGAATATCATGAAAAAATCGGGGACAGTAAAAAAGACAAAAAAAGGAAGATTTGAGCCCTTTGCAATAGAAAAATGAAAAATTCCGGAAAGACAAATGGAGTTTAATACTAAACTTGGGTATATATAGCACGAGGTTTATATGATGCTAATTTTAGATTTCTCCGACCGCTCCGCTCGTTATAAATAAAGTCTACATGTTTTATTTTTCTGTGCAGCTGCAATCATTATTTTTAAAAAATTAATCTTGCAAAAATAAAATAAAATAAATAAATAATAAATCAATAATAACGACGAAATGAAGGCTTCTAATTATCTACTTCTTTTCTTGTTTATATTGACTTCCTCCATCGTTGACGCCCTAACCCTCATCACTAAACTTGTAAAGAAAATGATCAAACTTGCGATCTTGGTTTTAGCGCAACCTGTGCGAATGGTATTATGTGCAATTCATTAAATGAAAATTTCATATTTTTTAGTTACAACAAACCTTGTTTTGATATATTATTGTTTCAGTCTGATTTCGTTTTAATAGTCAGGACACCTTTTAAACAAAAATTGTTAACATTGTAGCGAAAATAATGTTTTTTGCTATTCTGAATTTTTTTTAATTTCTTTTTTTAATATTTAACAAATTATGAATTATTAAAAAATTATTTAACTTATGGAGACAGTAAACCATATGATCCGTACCTCAATTTTAATACCAGAATGTCAAATTATGAATATAACCCTATTTGGACAACTTTTGGAAAAACCAAATATGCTTTGTTCTTTATTAGGATAGTAACTTTTTTTTTGATCTCAAAATAATCAAGGCAAAAAATGGTTTCGTTCATACAAATGATCGAAACAAAAAAAAACAAAAAAAAAATATAGACTTCAGATCGAATGATCGACCCAAATAAAAAGTCCTTTTACTTCCAAAGACAATAGCAAAAAAAAATATATACATATTAAAATTAAATATCACAGAAAATATAGGAACAAAAAAAATCATTCGAAAATCGAAATTCAAAAAAAAATTCTGATATAATACTTTTGAGACGATTTCAATTCTCATTACTATTAATTAAACAAAACTGGAAATTTTTAAAAAATAAATTAACGATAAACATCTATTAACCTCAAAGATTAAATTCCTAAACTTTATTACTTGAATAACTATGATTTGTTTGCAAATATTTAATCGTGAAGATAAATATATTAGTACCCCAAAATGCGTTATTGTCTGAAATAAGCATTTCGGATATCCCAAAATCGGAATTCGCATTTGGAAGACCCAATACGAAGATCGTTTCGGACATGCCTTTCTCCAAAATATTCATTGGGAAATTACCCAAAGTGATCATTTGGAATAAATGCACATTTATCTGAAACGATCTTCGCATTTGGGTCTTTCAAATGCGAATTCCGATTTTGGATATCCGAAATGCATTAACGCATAAGTACAATATCTAAAACTTCTTTTGTCTAATTTTTCTCCTTGATTTCTTCATCTAACCATTTACGGGCCTTTTTGTTTTTATATTTTCCATTTCATCAGTAGCACAAATTGACCATCTTTTGTAGGATTATGCCAAGATCTTCGGTAATTTTTATGGTAGTTTATATCTATCTCTATAATACTAGGTAACATGTTTATTGGGAAATATGGATTAAGTTTCAATTCGTGCTTCCACTTTTTCAATGATTAGAGCTTTATTGACGAAGATTCTAATGCAAATTCTCAAGATCCAACGTGGAAATTATTGGCTCTTTCCTAAAAATGACATAGATGGTTTTCTGTAAAAAGATCCTTTTGAGGGTATCAAAGGTATAGATTTTGGTTCGACTTTTTGAGGGAATACTCTTACGAATATCATTTCAGAAAATAAAATAGTGGTATATTCGATAGAATTTTTTCTATTTTCAAATTGTTTATTTATTATCCTCTTCCAATTTTAGTTCTTCAAAATCTCGAAAAACTGAAATTTTCCACATACAGTATCTGAAGCTGCAATTCCGCATCTAATGATTACTTTTTGTAAAATGACTATTGCAGTTTTGGCAAATGATCTTGAAATGACCTTGATATGACTCAATTGACCTCATTTTTATTATAAATTTAAGTTAAAATGACCAAGGTTATTTGAAAAATTAGCAAATGACCTTATAATTTGCCATCACTGGACTATAGAGTATTGGATGAAATCTTTCGAAATAAAAGAAAATATAAAATAGGTTTATCAGATATAAACTTAATTAATTGAGGATGGAAAAGTTAAACAAAGACAAAACAATTTTTGGATTGTCACTATTTGCGATTACAAAACTACTTTTTTTATTGCCTGATAGTGGATTTAAATCAACAGAAACACAATTGAACAAACATATTCTGTTTAATTTATTGCCAAAACTTCACTCAATGTAAAGCTTCTAATAGAAGCTGTCAGATAAATCTCCTCTTATTAATTCCCAATACCATTCAAAGTACCGACTTGATTACGATTTAAGAACTTTAGCATTTGTTACAAAATGAACTAACTTGTTTAATGACAACATCTTTGTAAATTAACGTGTGAATATATTTCAAGTATTTGTCAATATCAGAGATGTTAAATTGCTCAAGCGATGCAGCTTAAGTTCGGATTATATTGCTTTGAGTTAGAAGCAAGCTAAAGTTTTTGGGAAACAAGCTTCTGAGCAATGTAGCTCGCTGTTTAAGTCAAGCACTTATAAGTTAAATAGTTAGACTAGATTACTCAAATAGTTAGCCTTGATGGCTCAAACGATTATTTAATCTATTAAAAATATCTTCAATCATCGTGGTACATATATTACATACAACTATGGTTTGGAGGCCTAAAAATCTGATATTTTGATCAGACGCGCTTAATTAAACGCGCTTGAATTAGACTATATATACTCTTTGCATAATTGAAGCTCAATTAACAAGATGCTAAACTAGCTTGAAGCATGTTTAGAACACATATTAAACTTGTTTATGAAAGTTTGTGCTCAAACTCGGTTAAGCATATTTTATTGAAGCAATATAACCTCCCTAGCAAATATACATATTGATGAACTATGTGTATCTTTGAAGATGCTTAACAACTTTTATATTTCAGACTTAGTTGACGGAAATGGAAATACAGATTTTCTTCATTCCAGACTTTTTGAGCACATATTGACTATTTGATTCGATTATGCAGTCAATGAAATAACATTTAATAAGCGCTTTGATAAGATTGAGAAATTAATCAAAAGGTCCTGAAGGAATTATTCTATCTCCATCTAATCAATAACAACTATGATCAACAACAGCCGGCAACTTCCAATAAAACTTGATGTCACCAAAAATCAACAATTCGAGATATTAGACCAGCAAGACTAATAATGCACAGATTTTGAACGTGGTTTTTCTTTCATAACGTTTGATAATTCCGTCAGATAAAAGATTTTGTTATCTTTATATTTGTAGATTCGTAAGTTTCGTAAGTTTAGCAGACGAAACTAACTTCATCATACGTTGCGGTAAGTATCATTTGAAAATTTTACATATTTGAAACTGTTATTAATTTATTTTTAATATAGCAAACGTTACAGGTAATTCTGCGTGATTAAGCAAGCATTTAATCAAGGAGAAATTGAATCGTGCGTGCTATTTGTATTCTTAAATAAATAAGGACGGCATTTTTGAATGGTTATTGTTATCGTTATTTAATATTCCTGAATAAAATTTCTGCAGTTTTGAATGCAAATGCAATGCATGATGAATTTTCTAACATTCAAGGTGTACGGCTCCTGTAATTTGAATATTGCATTTCCTCAAAACAGAATTTTCACTTTTAATGAATGCAATGAAGAATTTAAAAGCTGGGATTTCAATAGATGGAATTCTAACTAATATAATTTATACGAAACATTCACTTTAAAAACATTCACGAGAAATAGTAAAAATTATTTATTTTTTGATTAAAGAAAAAACCTTTCGAGACATTCCTGCGTGTTATCCTTTATATATATATTTTTTTAATTTATAAATCATGATATGAAATAGAATTCAATCTTATCTAAATGTTTCATACTTCCTCTTTTCATAAAAGGTTGAAATTTGCTAGCAAAATTTTCTGAATTTCGAAGTTTCTGATTGTTAGGCCTAAAATTTTTAAAGAATTCATAAGCAAAAATATTTCTCTATATAAATCCTTTTTAAAGCGTTAGAGCATTTTCTCTTGGTACGAATTACCTACATTGCGTTTCTATTAATACAGATTAAACTAACTATAAATTTAATGTAATTCTATTGATAATATATTTATATTTATCTTATATTAAAGAAATCAATAAAGCAAATAAAAAATGAAATCAAAAAAATTTCAAGTAATAATATGCTATTTCTTAAGCAATCAATCCATTTTAATCTCTACATAGTTATTATACGTTGGTTTATTAATTATTAATGCTTTCACAAGTAAAATGGATATTATTCGTAAAAGTAAAAGTAATGAAAATAAGAAGCGGTAAAAGAATCAAATCAGTCAGTAAAAATGGAAAAACTAAATGTATTACATGTAATATTAAAATCATAAAAAAAAATTTAATGAACAAAACAGTTATTTTTTTTTTTGCTTTCGTTTGAATTTAATAAAAAAATAAATCTTCCACCATTAAAATTTCTATAATGTTACTTTGGTTTGAATTTATTTTTGAAAAAACAAGTAATAAACATATTGAATGAAGGATTTAAAAAATAAATAATTATAACTTATGAGTATTGTCGTTGTGGGATAGTTCGCGCGGGAATTACATCCCCATAACGTGCAAAATATTTGATGACGGAGGTAAATAATTGTAACGTGACTTCCGAAGCAAGAAGTTAAATAGGCTTTCAAATTTTTTATATAATTTACAAATTAAATTACTTAATAAATTTTATTTTTAAAATTACTAATGAAAATATATTTAAAACTATACCCAGCAATTGTCTCTCATTTATTTTCTTGCTAATAACTGCGCATCACGAGATAATTTTTAAATAATTTACTTACATTTTCTCTTTTTATCATTAAAAATTAATCCGAATCCATCTTGATTTTATCTTTTTACACAGGATTAGAATCCTCAAATTTAATATATACGCAATTTACGAACAAAAAAACTTTCCAAAAATTTTTTCTTTAAAAATATATGATTTATATCATTCTTGATATGATTTTATATAATTTACGAATACAAAACCGCATTTAACGCAAAATAAAATTCTTTCAAAACAATTGTTTTTAAATAATGGCCAATCTACATGGTAATCGAAAACACTATTATACAAGAATGAGACAAGCTTCTACTCATTGACGGTTACAACAGCAACAAATGAAGCAACAACGCTGTTAAAATATGACGAGAGCGACCGTCTCCGTCATATGAACACTTATAATTGGAATTTTCTTTAAAAAATTGGTTAAAATACATGTCAACAAAAAATGATATTACGAAGAAGAACTAAAGCAGCAACTCGCTACTGGCTCCAACAGCAATGATAACGGCAGCATTTATGTAAGAAGCAAGTTCAGCCCTTCATACAAAACTTTGCTATCACTGGCAGAGTTGGCACTGAGAAGCAGGGTGGACATACTTATATCACATGTCGATCATTTTGCCGATCATATTTTGTATTATCACATCAGCGTTTGC
>CAMKVN010002731.1:0-12534 GCA_946474995.1 Funneliformis geosporum
ACAAAAAAAATCATAATTAGCTTAGAAAGTAAAATTTTAATTTTTTTTAGAGTTTCCTCCCTTTCTATTGCAAAGCTTCCAAATGCTAACTATTTTTTACAAGACAATGAAATTAACCAGTCTTTCTCAACCTTCCTTTCTTGCAATTTAATTAATCTATAAACTAAAATTGAGTTAATCTTTCATCTTATTTTCCTCATTAATGATCTATGTCTGTGTGTATTAACCGTTATAATTTAATAAAAAATTAACTATTAGTAAAAAACTCAAAATAATTATGTGGTTCACATAAAAGAGCTCCGGATTCACAACGGTTCCTGTTCTCTAGTAATATTAGTGAATAAAATTTTGTAATCTAATTGTCAAAATTGTAAATATATTGCATTTTCTAACAATTAATAAAATGTATATTTTTGCATATTATTATACTTACCTTGTAAATATATTCATAAATATAGTAAAGTTTATTAAATTATAATTTTTCTTCCTTTTAATATTAAATTAAATGCCTATTTATAATTAGATTTTATTAGATTAATTCAATTAAAATAATTAACAATTAATTTTAAAAGTTATAAATAAGAATAAATACTTACAGTATATAATAATTTCCCAAAAAATAACTAATAATTAGCAAATATCATTCAAAACACATTTGATATTTCTTCATTTAATAATAATACAGTGATGCAAATAAAATTTTATTATAAAAACTATTTTATAATGATGCCTTACAGATCTCTATATCCTTTTCATTAAAATAATATGTATACATAAACAACTATTCTGATTTAGTATTTTATTTTTCATAAAAACTTGATTAGCTTCTATAAAAATTTCTTTGATATTATTCAATAAATTTATGAAAATTATCAAAGTATACTAACTATCTTTTATAAAAGTAAGAGATAATATATTTAACTTTATTATATATGTGTCTTATCCAAATTATTTGCATTGAATTAGGATTCTAAAAATACTATTATAAGTAAAGAAAATTTACTGAAAAAATTAATTTTACATAATTTTAATTACTTTTGACTGAAATTATACAGAAAAAAAAATGATTTACATGAATATTAAAGATTAAAGCATTATTTAGAAAAATAAATTTTGATTATAAAATTGTAATTGAATTTTATTAATAAATTATTATGAGTTTAATTTATTAAATTTTTCTTAGCTTCATTAATTATAAATAAATCAAATATTAGTATGAAAATTGAGAAAGAAAAAAGAAAAAAAGTAATTCAATAGACTGATGAAATAACCAAAATCCTACTTTTTTTTTAAAAAGAACATAATAATATATTAAAAATAATAATAAAAAAGCAAAATAGTAATATTATTGCTAAAAATCCTTTTAGATATTAATTTCAAACAAATTATTCAATAAGTATAATTCTAATCAATAAAATAATATTATAAGGTAAAATTATTTTTTAATAAAAATAATATTATTATTTTAGTAAATTAAATTATAATAAAAATTTATATTAAGCTTAATTATTTATATAAAAAAAAATTTAAAGAAATTCTTGAGTGATTTTATTATTATTTATAATATTATATTCTTTCAAAAATAAATAACACTTTTTGTTATAGAATTGCTTATTTTTAGGAAGTTTAACAAAATGAAAGAAATTCAATCACATTTTGATAAAATTTAACATATTGTGATGTATAACTAAATCATGTAGTTTTTATCAATCAAATTTCAGATTTATTATTTATGATTTAACATGTAATATATGATATTACGTTTGATTTGTAACTCAAATTAAAGTTACTAAAAATAAATTAATTTAAGACTAAACTCAAGAAATCATATGTGAAGATTCACAATAACATCAAAAATTATTCTCAATTTAAATATAAGTAACTTCTGAATATTTCAGAGATTACATTTTAGTAACTATACTTTAAGTCAATACAATTAATTAATACAATATCACACAAAGTTAATAAATAATATAAATTTACAAATAGGTTAAAAGGTTGCAAAAAATAAGTTTTTACTTGATTAATTATACTCTTTATTATATGATAATAAAAGTAAGTTTGTTACTTAAAGATATCGAGACTTAGTAAAAATACAGAGATATTTATACATGTCAAATAATTAATACAATGAACTAAACTAAATATATTGAAGAAAATAAAATTAACATATTACTAGAAAATAAAATTAACAAAAGTGATCAGCAAGATTATCATAAAAATAAAATTACCCATTACACTAAAAATTAAGTTGATATTTGCATCTACATTGATTTACATTAATTATCAAGGAAAAACTAAATTGATATCAGGATTTACAAGATATAAAATTGACATCAGGATCATCAAACAAATCTTAGCCAAAGTTCCAATGTTATAACAGAATAGGTTTTAAACTATAAAAATGATTAAACAAAAAAGAGATATTAAAACTATTAAATTGGTAAATATAAGATCCAGTTTGCTAAATAAACAAAAAATTCATACTTACTTAAAATAAAAAAGGTTATTATATATACTAGGGAACGGTATCACCATTGTGAAGTCTAGAGCTTAAGAAACATGCTTACTCACTTTGATATCATAGTAGTAATACACACATACGAACGTAATATGTAGTTCCAAAGGATATAATAGATTTTTATTTTACAATGATATATTTATTATTTAAACGTCTAATAAAAATAAATACAACACATTTTAGGGAGAATTTATTAAATCTATGTTGCGAGCAGTTTCTTTTTTAGGAAAATGTATCACAGTATTTATAAATAGCCGATATTTGTCATCTCAAATGATAAGCGGACGAACAAATGGACACAATGCATAGAAAGTAATTAATTCTTCACTAACGCTCTAGACTAATAAGAAACTATAGAAATAACTAATCAGTAAGAAACTTTGACATTGATCATGATATAGTAAGTTATTAGGTAAGTGTAAATTTAAAATAAATAAGAAAACTAAGAAGAAAAGTAAGCAGATCAGTTCTAGTAGAAAAGCCTTATTTTTAGAGACTTTATACCTGAATCATTTAACAAAAAAACAAGGTCTTGTAGTTTTCTATATAATAATAAAAACAAAATATTAGAAATCTTAAAAAAATCTGAATAGTGATTTTTTATAATAATTTAAAAGAAGACTTTAAAATATCTCAACGCTAGATATTAAATTTATAAAAAAATTTAATTTAACATTATATAGATAGACTAAAATTTCACAGAAATTTCTTGATAAAACTCAAAAAAATTTAGAAATTTTTACTAGTTCATTAAAAACCTAAAGATCAAAAAATTATTTGAATTAGAAAATATTCTTAATATAGATGAAATACTAGTCTGATTTGATATTATTAGTATTTATATAATTAATCTAAAGGAGAAAAGGCAGTTTACATTTGAGTTATAAGAAATGAAAAGAACTAATTTACGGTAGTACTTATATGTATTATAGATATCATTCATTTTTTCTAATTCTTACTATTTTCTTTTTTTTTCAATTTTTTATCTTTTCCCATTTTCCTTAATTTTTTTTCTTTTTTAATCTTTTTAGTTATTTTTTTATAAATTTTTTTAATCTTATTATAATATACAAATTTAAATTTCTATTTACATCTTCAAAAGTAAGCGAATATTATATGAAAAAAGTACCTTTAGAAGTTATCATTTGGTTTCAATTCAACAGTTAAATAAATACTAGTTTAATATAAAGGTATATGATTATCTTAATAATATTAGAGTGAAAAATAGGATATAAGAAAATTTAGTAATGCTTATATACAATTAACTTCAAAAACATCTAGAAATATTGATTAAAGAAAAATTTGTGATAGTAGTATTTATCTCATTATAATCTTAGATGAATTAATAAGTGAATATTAGCTACTCAATATCTTTATTAATAAACTATTTAATAATAGATTTAAAAGAAGTGGTATTCCTAAATAGCAAGTAGTACTGTAAATAGTTAACTAAAGTACTCTGAGTATGATACAAATTTTCAAATTTGGAGGTATAATACTATAGGGTACTTTGATCAAAGAAGGAATACAAGCATATTTGCTAAAACTAATAAAAATATGACAAATTTTTGTGCATTAAAATTTGTTAAGATAATTTTTTGATGCTGTTTTAATATTTTATCATTTAAAAATTTGTATTTTTTTATAAAACTTCATCTTTCTCTTTAATTAATAAACTCTGAATTGCTTAAAATATTCAAATCTATCTGAATCATTTAAAACAGCTGAATTTAATAGTTTCTTTTAACTAATCTAAAAATAAGCCAATGAGTAATTCAGAAAAAAAAATTAATGTTATTGATGAATTTTAATAGAATCAGATGCTGCTTTTTAAAAAGGATATGATCAAGGAATTTATTAGATCAGAATGTAATGCATAATCACAGCATTTTTTTTATAATGCATTCTTTTAAAAGGCTTTGATATAAAAATCTTTTTTCAAAAAAAAGGTAATATATCGTAATAAAAGTTTTTACAAAAAATCTCAAATTTCTTTAAAGAAAAAAAGGTAGTGGTGTTCAAGAGAAAAGTTACTTATTATCCATTATGCTAAAAATGTAAAAGTAATAGGTTAGCAGCTAAAAAATTTAAAGTTGAGCTTAAACAAATATAATATTGAAAAAACTAAAAAAATTTATTAGAAAATGCAGCTCCTTATACTGTATAGAGTGAGGGAAGCTTATATTCCAGAACTTGAAAAAAGTTTATCTTTATGGATAACAGATATGTGTGAAGTAGCAAAGGTCATTACATAAAATATGATTACTTAAAAGGCTAAATCTATAGCTAAAGATTATTTTAATCTTTATCCAAATATTAATAATTTTAAATTTTCAAATGTATGGTTAGAAGGTTTTATAAAAAGATTTAATTTTGCAACACAATGATAAACTCATATTATGTAATATCTTCTAAATAACTTTTTACAAAAATAACAAAGTTTTCTTAATTTTATTTTATATTAAAAAATTCAATATGATTACTCTTTGAAATATATTTGTAACATGGATAAAATTCCAGTCACTTTTGATTTACCTTTAAATATAATATTGAATCAACATGATACTTTAATAGTAACTATTCATACAACCAGTCATGAGTTAGATCACTTTAATAATTTCTCATTTAATTAACTTTAAATTTTAATTTATTTATTTTTGAATGTATAAATTTAATCAAATTAAAAAATATACAAAATCAGAAAATTTGTACATTTAATAATAATATTAAAATAAAAATAAAACCCAGTTTATCAATTTTAACTAATTGATATAACCAGTTTATTAGGTGTAACTAGTTTTAATATAATCAGTTTATTAGTTGCAATCAGTTTTAATATAATCAGTTTATAATCAGATTTGATTTTAGGATGTCAATAAAACTGGTTTATAATAATAAAACCAGTTCCAACTTCTACTATAAAATTCAGAAAAAAGTAAAATCATATTATATCAAAATATATCAAAATATAAAAATTATATCAAATTTATTAAAAATATATGTAATTAAGATTTAAATATTTTATTAAATAATATATATATTGTAACTATAATAATTATTATAAATTTTAATAATCTTTATAATATTAGTTAAAATTTTGATCAAATTATATAGTTAAAATATTTATTTAGCTAACATATTATTTGTATTTACCTATTTATGTTTATTGAATTATTTAATTACTATAAAATGCTAATATTAAATATATAATAATGTATAAAATAACAATTTTTGTTATTAAAATATTTATATATTTTTTTATTTTACAAATATATAAAAATAAATCTTATTAATTATTTTCTTTAAATATAATTTAAATATAAAAAAAAATATAAATACAAATAAAATTAAATAAAAAGATAATTTTAAATATAATAATTATATGAATAAAATCAAGTTACGAGATATAGTAAATCATTTAATTTATAATGTGATTTTACTAACATATTATTTATTATAAATATCAAAAATTATGAATTAAATTTCTAATAATCTAAAATTTAAAACTTATTAAATCTTTTATATAATATTTAAGAGTATAAAAAAATATAAATAAAAAACTTTATAAGTAAATAATATAATTATTGAAAAAATTAATGAATAAATATGATATTAAATTTTTTTAATAAAATCTATTAAAACTATTGATTAATGAAAAAATATGATTAAATGAAACTTAGTAGTGTCATTACTAAATTTACTCACTTTTTCACTTAATTAGAATATGTATTATATAGATCGATATAGATCAATTAATAAATATTTTAAATTAGGGAATTTGTGATACAAATAATTAATCTGTGTTATATAATATATATATGCATATTCAATATATATAAGTATATATAGTATATGAGTGGTATGCTATTAAAATTTAGGTACAAGATATAGTAAATTATATGATCTGTATCTCAATTTTAATAGCATACCACCTATAGATATACTAATATATTATATTTATATATTTCTGCAATTGCAATAAGCTTATAGTTTATTTAAAATCATTAATATAAAATTGTAAAAGAAATATTCCTGTGATACTTTTGAAATATGTTAAATTAAATAATTACAAAGTAGTTTTTTGAAGAATTCTAATTTTGTAGATCAAAAAAACCAAAATAATTTCTTTAGAGAAAATATGATTTTGTTTTAAATGATTTTTTATTTATTATATTTGTTGTATTACATATTTGTAATAGATATTATATTACAGAAACAAAAAATTTCAAAAACATTTTTTTAATTTTGATTTTAATTTTTTCGTTACTATTTTATTATTGATTTTAAATTTCTTTTATTTTGAAAATAAAATGGTTTTTTTTATTCTATTAAATTTGTTATTTCAAGATAAATTCTGATATTTTGGTGACATAAAATAGGCTTTCTAAAATTAAATAAAGTTGTTCAGTAAGTATTAAAATAATTATGTATCAAATTTCATTAATATTAAATAAATATTTATAAAACTATCAATTTTTTTTATAAATATACTAATTTATTTTTTATTTTTTATTTATTTAATATTTTTAAGGTGAATTCTGATACCTTTATTAAATGAAGCAGAATTTCTTAAACTAATTAAAGTTATTTAATATATAGGAGGCGGTCAGTAAAAAAGAGGGAAATCTAAATTTTGGTCAAAATATATATTATTAGACCACTTGGTTAATCTCGATTATGTATACAAATTTGGCTTAATAATAAAAATTAACATAAATTTTGGATTTTTCACTTTTCTACTGATTGCCTTCTATATATGAAAATGTTTGTATATCAAATTTCATTAATATTAAATAAATATTTACAAAACTATATAATTTTTTTTTATAAATACACAAATTTCTTTTTTATATTTTTGTATTTTTTTAAATTTATATATAAAATTTTAAGTGTATATATTTGAAATTTATCAACTTAATTTAATATATATTGATTAAACATTAGAACTACAAAATTATATTGAGTTTATTTTAATAAAAAATTTGAATCAGAAATTATTAAGCTGTAAATTTTAGGTATTTTCTTAAGAAAAAAATTTGAAATATATAATTTTGGCTAAAATTAGCTAAAATATATAATATAGATCAGATCAGGTGATATGCAATAATAATCTACTTATATGGTTTAGCCTATTTACATACATAAAAGTCAATATCAATTTTTTATATGAGATGTATAAAGTAATAAATAGAACTATATTAAGATATATCAAAAAAAAGATTGAAATTGTGAAAAGTTATAATAATACTTCTGATACTATAAATTCAGATGATAGAGATAGCTTAGAAGATAAATTTGATATATTGATAACTAAATTAAAAATGAAGTAGAACAATTTTTTTCAGTTTTAATAGAAAATATGAAAATATTAAAACCTTCTAAATGTCCTTTAAAATATTTAGGAAATTCATATATAAACAAATTTTGAAAAAAAGTAAAGTCATTAGAAAATTAAAAAAGAATAAGCAAACACTTTTTCAATTATTATCAAAATGTAAAAATATAGATTTTGGTAATTATCGTCTAATATTGATTGATAGTAATTCTGATGATAGTTTTAATAATAGTTTTGATTGTAGTTCTACTGATAATTCTGATGATAGTTCTGGTGGTAGTTTGGTGATAATTTTGTATGGTGATTCTGGTAGTGGTTCTGATAATAGTTGTTTTAATAATATTAACAAATTTACAAAAAATATATAACCACTTATTAATGCAATAGAAAACAAATTAAAATCTTTTATGTATTAAAAAATATAAATCACATTGGGTTGTTCCTAAAGTTGCTTGTCTAAACTCATTTTGGATTTGGCAAAATGGTAAAACCTTTAGTTTCGCTAAATTTTTACTAAGTGTTTGATATAGTTTCGCCATTTTTATAAGCTTTGATATAGTTTTACCTTTTTTTAAATTTTGCAGATTTTTTAATAAGGTTTAATATAATTTAACCAAGTTTTACTTTTATCATTTAGACGTCTATCTAAACTCTTAATTTCGTCTAGCAACCTTAGTTGTTCCAATTTTATTTTTAAAAATATTGATGAATTAATAAAATAATTTCATTTTGCGTATAATCACATGATTTAAATTTTAACTAATTATATATTATCATATTATTATCATGTGATTTTTAAATAAAATTTTCAATTTGAAACATTTGATGATTTACTATGTCTTGCACTATATAATTCAGTGAGATAAAACTGATTTTAAATTTATATTTTCTTTTAATACAATATGTAGCAAGATAAAGCTGTAATTTTGTATTTATTTCTTATATTTTTTAATATTTTTTTAACAATTTAAATATATAAGTATAATTTAGCAAGATAAAACTAATTTTGTATTCATATTTTCTTTTTAATATAATTTGCTGCAAAATAAAACTGTAATTTTGTTTAAAATTCAAAATGAACTATTATGATTACTGAATTAATTGAAAATAAAAAAACCAAATCTTATTACTTGGTAAGTAATAGATCAAAATATTTGTTAAAAGTTCAACAAATTATATGATATGATACAAGAAATGATGCTATCTGACAAAATATTAATAAAGAAAAAAACACTTTTTAAAATAAAAATTATGAAGAAATTCCAATATTAAAAAAACACTATTTCAAGAAGGTATAATTTACTTTGAAATGAAAAAGAAGAATTGATTTGAATATACAATACTATGCTAATCATAGTTCATGATTTGTGATCATAATAATCACTAAGATCTTAACTTTCTTAATTTTATATAATTTCTTAATTTCTTATTTTTCTTATATTTTTATAATATATTTATTTTCTGTTATATTTATTTATACAGATTATAAGCTAGCTAATTAATACATTCTTTTTATATAAAGACAAACAATTTATATATGTATTTCAAGTAATTATTTGTTCTTTTATGTTTATAAATAAAAGATTCTTGTAAACCGCATTGCAATAAATGTGATAGACCAATAAGTTGGGTAGAGACGAAGTCCCCTGCTATTCGCAATTTCGTTATAATTACCATAACGGATTTTATTATGTTAATTTTGTATGGAAATCACTAATAAAATTCACGATTAAATGATCGACAATTGATTATCAAAATGTGAAAATTATTGCAGTTCCGTAATTCCAGTTCATGTTCTAACCATTTACTGGAAAAGGTATTTAAGGCTTCTGTCTTAAAAAATGAGAGATAACATAATGGATGGTAATTGATTATGAAGCCATATTCATAAACTCCGAGCCAAAAATGTATTTAAAAATCCGTCATTCTCGTCTGTAAAAGCAAAAAAATCTTTTTTTTTTACAACTTTGCATCTCTTTCCATCCATCCCTTTACCTACTTTGTAAAAAAAAGAAAGTTTGCTATAATATGAAAATTAAAATGGAAATGAATTTAAATAACAAATCAACAACACTCAAGAAAATTTTTCATTATGATGATTTTGATGCAAAAAAATCCGTAACATCGTGGTTCATATCACCCAAATCATTATTAATCATTAGAGGAATCATTTGCTTGTATTCTTGGATCGTTTTGATTGGAAAAATCATAAATTATGCAATGAAATATGATGTGATATCTTTTTTAACATATTTTACTCACTACAGTTACATCGGTTTAGTGGCTTATTTTACGGTGAGAATGCGTGAATGTACAGACTATTTTTTGGCTTAAAACACGGAAATTAATTTTAGAAAATCAAACGTATATTTAAAAACAGACAGCGTTTATTCATTCTTACCGATATGTAATGAAGAATACAATTTTTCAACATAAAATATCAAATTGGCTATTTTGGTTACTTTATCATACACTAGTCCATTTCACGTTAGTAAAATTTACAATTATTCTTTTTATCATAAAATTATTTTCTAACAATTCCATTTTATATTAGAACGATAATAATCTTAACATATTGGACATTTTTATCAGGCAGCATTGATGAAACAAATACCCAACCGTATTATTGGTGGCTAAATATATCGATACATGGATTGAACTTCCTCTTTGCGATAATTGAAATTTTTTTAAATCGGCAAATTATGGTTGCTTCGTTTGTCATTTTAAATCTCCTCGTAGAAATTTTATACTTGCTTGTCGTTTACATAAACTATGCCGTGTATGTGATTTATTTTTTATATTATTTCTTTTTGTCATTCTTTTTTCTTAACCCAATTGCGTTTATGAAATTTACAGGAACTCGAGTTGGGTATACGGATTTTTGGATGTGACGATAGGTTTAAAATCATTTTTGTGGTATCTGGGATTATTTATCGGTTCTATTGTATTATTCTTCATAATGCTTGCTGTGCATATGTTAAGAGACCATTTAGGAAAAAAATTTGGTCATAGAATTCTCACTTTTGAAGTCTTATTTGCGTAAACTATAAAAAAAAGAATATAAACAAGTCTGCCTCAAACCATGGTTTCTCAAATCAATAAAATCAATATTTGGTGACCAAAAGTAAATAAAACCGCATCAAATTTTAGATAACGTGATGTGTGTATTATTAGCCAATGAAAAGTGTCTGCTAGTTAATATTTTTATATCTTTTATTAAATCACATAAATATATGATACATTTTCCCGATGAATAATTCTTTTACAAGCCAAATTGGGCCAAGTTGTATTTATCTCCTCAAGCAGGCTAAATTATTCTTTTCTAAATGCATTGTTAGTGATAGTCTAGTTATGACGCATTGTACTGCGCCAATTACAATTAGCGAATGATGATCACGGATCTTAACTTTCTCTAATTTCTCTAATTTCTCTCATTTCTATAATATCTTAGCGATCTCTAATTCTTTGCTCGTTAAACAACTCATTATTCGTTAAATCTATATCGATAAAGACGACCTGACCCTTCAATTTAAATATTCGTGTTTATTTCTTCCATAGTTTAGACGTACTTAAACTCCCTGCTAGCAAATAATCTTTGTTAACTTAACGACGAACAGCTTAAGCTTAACAAGGTTTAAACCAAAAACTTGAAAAACTGTTACCCAACTGGGACGGAAATTATGCTGGAGTATAACGAAATCATTGAAAATGCAATAGAAATACCCGATTCAACATAACTCGAGTTTACTGTTCGAAATTTGATAAATAAACATAGCACTTAAGAAAACGTTTCACATAAAAAAGTTATTTACCACGAATAAAGAATGTGAATCAGTAGAATATTTTAAGCTACACTTTTATTGTGGCATCAACAATGTTACACAAATGACAAAAAAATTTCCATTCAGAAAATTTAATTATTCTTGTTGAAAGATAATTTGAGTTAAAACCAAACACCGAATAATTTGGGAATCATTTCAGAAACAATAATTTCATTTAAATTGTTTCTCGTTTAATTTTTTAATGGGAAATATAGTTTGGTAGGTTGAAAAAGTATCGCAATGATTTTGAAAACATTTGAGAAATGTTGAGATAATTTTTGAGAATAACGTTGAGTAATAAATTAAATTCACTATTATTTTTTTAAAGAAAAGAGTTTCAAGTTTTTACTCTTTAATTTATTTCTCCTCTTTTGTGAATGGACGAGTAATAACTTGATCACAGAAATAAATCATGAAATTAATCTTAGCCTAAAATAAATTGATATAATTTTTTGCTACGAGCCATAAATTCAATAAATTCCTTTTTAATTTTACATGTAACTAGTTTTATTTTAATTAATTGTATTTACATGGGAACTTGAAAGTTTTGAAACGTTCACCTTTTTCTTTTTTGCAGTAATCTAGAACATTTGATGTGATAATAATTAAATTTAATGGTTTATAAATAAATGTAGAGTTCCCATTTGAAATAAAATTGAATTTCAAATGTTCGAAAATCTCAAATGAAATATCGAAATGATTTCGAATATTAAAGCTTGAATCATTTCGATAATCAACCTTTAATTTTTTTATCTAAAAAATAAAGGCTAAATAAAAAAGATCAAATCATTTTAGATTAGAAATCAATTTCGATTTTTAAAGTATTTTTTTTTTTTCTTACTTAATGCGTCAGAAAT
>CAMKVN010002732.1:0-12533 GCA_946474995.1 Funneliformis geosporum
ATCCGGATAGAACGAAAGTATTCAGTTTTATTCGTATCTAATCCGGATTTAATAAATATATCCGATTCAAAACTCTAGTAGGTTTTAAATGATGATTTTTTTTTTAGATTAGAGAATCACATCTTTTGAATGGTTATTGTAATGTCTTGAATAGTTATTTGTTGATGTTCCAATGAATGTTAGCAAATTAGATATAAATTTTTGTACTTGGTTTAAAAATTTATGTGCTATGAATATGTTATAAAATTTAAACTATAGTTTCATTATCCATTTTGCTGCGTGAAATTAACAATTTATAATAAAATGTCATTGATCTGGATTCATTTATAAATAAACTATTTGTCTTGTTATGAATTTTTAATTGGTAAAGTTTTCTTCTAAATATTTGTCAAACATGATAGTTTTTATTCCAAATGTATTTTTACAAAATTCGAGAAATGTTAATTTTCGCTTTTTTTCGAGGTATTCATATTTAGAAAAAATGTTTGTGATTGTATACATCGCCCATTTATCTTCAAGCACAATTATTTTAGCACAGCACATATGATATACAAAGTGAATCCAAATACCAAATCTACTTATCTTTCACTTATACCTTTACTTGTTTCTGCAGCTTCTGCGATAGTTACGGTACGAATGTTTAATGTTGTTCTCTTTTATTTTTTATTTTTATTTTTTTATGAATAAATAAAAAATTTTTTAATTAGTTTCATCAAAAATCTGCATTGCACGGAATAGTACTTTGCACGTGGAATATTTTGCCCATTATACAAGTATATTTTTTGGTCAAATTAGTTGCAGAATGCCCAACTTGTTTATCACATGATAATTCTATTATATACTTAAAATAGAAGGATACTGTATGCTTTTTGAAGGAATTCTCTTTGAAATTTTATTAATTGTACTAACATATTTACTTTGGAGAAATAAGTAAGTATTAATAAAAAAATCTTTAGCACTGGCTACGATTTCGAATTAATAATGATTTTGTTCTTGTAGAACTTGGATAGTTTTGAAAGATTTTAAGGCACAAACATATCAAGAGTGAGTAATTCATGTTTTTTTAAAGTTAATTTTGATATTCCAGGTATTAAAAAAAAAATACTTTTTTTTAAGGAATGTATAAAACGTATCAACTTCAAAAAGCGTTAATTCATGCACAAATCGTAGTGACATTAGTGCTAGCATTTACAGTTTGGACTAGGGAATTATTATCGGCTCATATGAAAATAATTGCTTTTGGAGCCGATATAAAAGAATTATGGGCCAAACACTATCTACATTACTTAATTTTTTAGTTCTATATTTTATTAGTATTTAAAGCGGTTAAGTAATTGTTCATATTGAACTAGTTTTAAAAAATAGATCATTTCAAATTAACTTTTTGTTTTGATTCTTAGATTAAAAGTGAATCCCACCTTTTGATGGGCGTCATATATTTGGGTAATATAGGTGAATGGTTAGAAGCTTTCTTACAGATATATAATTGGTGCCCAATTGATATTTGGAATGATAGTGTGTCTAGATGTCAATTCCGGAACAAGATTAACAATAATATTTGGTTTAAAGCCGTTTTTATATATAGTAAGTAATTTTCTTTTTTTTTATTTCTATATTTAAAAAAACAAAATAATTTTTTAATATATCATTAATGGATTTCTAGCTATTGTTTCCTTATTTATAATTTTGATTCAAACCTTTAATACTATAAGCTGTCATCGGAACTTTGGGAAAACTTTGGATTTTATTGTAAGATAAATAAATAACATGTCATCATTTCATTTATTTATAAAAGAAATATTGAATTTTTTTTACTAATCGTTCAAATAGTAAGTTACCAAGAATCACCAGAATTCGAATACAAAGACGATATACCTTTGTATATGAAAAGATCTAATGAAAAAGCAATAGACCTAGCTTGAAATATTTCATTTTCATAAATATAATTATCGAGCTCATTCACATGATGTAGACCTTATATTTTTATTGATATCACAAATTAAGTTCTTTATATTGATAAAGCTACAATAATAATTTTTAAGTTAGTAATAAATAAATAAATATATATTATTATTTTATACATTTGTTAATATTTATAATTAGTAATTTAAAAATAACGATGGAATTAATGAAAGCCGTTAGATTGATAAGATTTGTTGATCTAATTCTTTTATCTATTTTAAAAAAAATTTATAATGCTAAATGTAATAAATAATATATATTTTACCATTAATAAATGACTTACCCATCTTGCAATGTTGTAGAATATTTAATGAATGCAACTTTAAAATATAATAATAATAGAATTAATAATTTATAATTTATAAATAGTAAAACAAAGAATTATATTAAACATACCTGCTTCAATATTCTTAGTTTTTAAATCAAAATTATAAAATCACACAATAACTTATAGATAAAGTGCGTGGTTTGTTATGTTTCTACTGATTAGAATTTTAATTTGACAATTATTCAAAGTACAGAGAGTTATCAAATTTTTCCGAACACCTTTATGCAATATTAATCATAAATTCTTTAGAATAAGTTTATTATAACTTTATATCTAGTACTACATTTTATAATACTAAATTAGTATTTGTCGGCCCTCATCACGATAAAATTCATGACGGCATATTTCAACTAAATTATTGATTATTTTCATCTAACAATTCTTTCAAGGTCCGCAATGCTAATTGGATTTTCTTTTCTATTTTTAATATTTCATCCATGTATTTAATCCGGATTTTGAGCGGGCCAAGAAAGAACTCGAACATTTTGTTCAGCATTAAAAGATCTGCAATCTTTGAGTTCTGGCTTTGTCTTCTTGAAACCAACCATTATTTTTTTTTTTTGGAAAAGATTCGACTTGCATTTGTCACTAAACGTTGATACGAATGCGTTGTTTTTCATCGATCAGCTGTAGAGGCTTGGAATAGTTTCAGCAAACCTTTTGAATGTATTAAATACTGTACATCCGACAATTTTTGAAATTACGATATGAATCACCAATTTTGATTGACAGCATTTCGACCGAATTTTTTGAAAAAGCAATGAATTGTGTGAAAAAGAAAAAATAAAATAATAATAATAAATTTAATTAGAAATTTTTATTTAGTCTAAATAAACTAAACAATATAAAAATTTACCTTTTATGGTATTTGAAAATCCATGAAATAAGAGCCATACAACTATCAAAAATCGTGACTTTTGCCAAAAAGGGATCACAGTCTTAATAATACTTTTGTTCAAAACATTGAATCATTAAAACTTTGGAAAAAATCTTGGAAATTATTGTATTCTACTTTTTTGCTATAAAATTAAAATCTATATTTTTTTTATTGGTTTCATGTTCTAATAATTTAGCTTAAATCATTTTTCTACATAAATTTACGAATTTAATTATATGAATTTATAAAAATAAATTCATTTGCTTAATAACATTTCCTTTTTAATTTTTTTTAAACGATGATCTTGGACGAATTTAGCGCACAATAAAATATATCGAACCAGAAATGTCATTTATAAATAAATAATTACTGTTTGTTCTTGTCATATTATTTTTTATAAATTTTAAAGTTTCTCTCTCCTACAACTTGCAAAATGATAATTTTTAATCAAAATATTTTTTTGCAAAATTCGAGCAATATTAATTTTCGTTTTTTTCGAAATATTCCTATCTAGAAAAAATCTTTGTGATTGTATGCATCATCAATTTTTCTTTAATCACAATTATTAATGCACATAGGTTGTACACACTTAATCCAAATACCCAATCTACTTATTTCACACTTGGAACTTTATCGATTTCTATAGCTTCTACAATATTTACGGTACGAATATTCAAAGATTTGCTTGATTAATTAATTCTCTCTCTTTATCTCTTTTTTTTTGAATTTAAATATTTTTAATTAGTTTCAGCAACAATCAATATTGCATGTAATGATAGTTGTCGCGTGTAATATTTTGCCCATTATATTTAATTATTATTTGATCAAGATATTTGCAGAATGCCCTACTTGTATATATCATGAAGGTTCCATTAAATACGTAAAAATAGATGGGTTCTTTTTGGTTATTGAAGGAATTCTATTTGAAATTATATTAATTGTATTAGCATATTTACTTTGGAGAAATAAGTAAGTATTAATATAATATTTAATACAGGATACGATTACATATTAAAATAATTTTTCTTTAGAACTTGGACTTTTTTTAAGGAATTTAAGGTTACAAGACACAAACATATCAA
The DNA here is from genome assembly GCA_946474995.1 of Funneliformis geosporum. NCBI lineage: Eukaryota > Fungi > Glomeromycota > Glomeromycetes > Glomerales > Glomeraceae > Funneliformis > Funneliformis geosporum. The sequence goes on from CAMKVN010002732.1 coordinate 4,250, forward strand.
AAGTGAGTAATTCAAGTTATTGAAAATGCAAATATTATATTACAAGTATTAAAGAAATAAATCTCCCCAATTTCTAAGGAATGTATAAAACGTATCAAATTCAATCAGCATTAATTCATGCTCAAATCGTAATAACATTAACATTAGCATACAATGTTTTAATGATGGAATTATTATCGGCTCATCTGAAAATAATTATGTTTGGAGCTGACATAAAAGAATTATGGGCCAACCCTTTTCTACTTTACTTTATATTTCAGTTCTATATTTTATTAGTATTTAAAGCGGTTAAGTAATTGTTCGAATTTGAACGAGTTAATAAAAAAATCATTTCATACTAACTTTTGTTTTGATTTATAGATTAGAAGTGAATCCCACCTTTTGATGGGATTCATATATTTGGGTAATATAGGTGAATGGTTAGAAGCTTTCTTACAGATATATCATTGGTGCCCAATTGATCTAATGAATGATAGTGAGTCTAGATGTCAATTTTGGAACTTGATAAATAATAATGTTTGGTATAGATACGTATTTATGTACTGTAAGTAAATCATTGTTAATTTTCATTTTCTTAACTCTTTTTTTTAAAAAAATACTTGTATAATTTAAGTTTAATTGATTTCTAGCTACTGTGACCTTATTTATAATTTTGATTCAAACCATTAATACTATAAGATGTCATCGGAACTTTGGGAAAAACTTTGGATTTTATTGTAAGATCAATATCATGTCATCATTTTTTTTCTTTATAAAAAGGAGTATTGAATTTATTTTCTCTCAAATCGTTCAACTAGTAAGGTACCAAGAATCACCGGAATTCGAATACAAAGATGATGTACCTTTGTGTTTGAAAAGATCTAATGAAAAAGCAATCGATTTAGCTTAAATATATTTTGATTATTCATTTTCATTTTTAAGTTAAATGTATATAAAGAGCGTCGTTTATTCTAAAGGTACTTAGTTGTATAGGCAGGTGTATTAAATTTAATGCAATTTGACATTTACCAAAGGAGTTTGTTTTGTTGAATATTATAACCTTTATTTCGTATTTTAATAAGAAAATTCAAAAGTTATTACATTTTTTTGTTAATAATTGTTATGAATACACATGTAACTTTATTTGACATGACATAAATGATTATGCTCATTCGACATAGTGTATTAATATATTCGTAACTACCGTAAATAACCATCCATATTGGTACTAGAACTCAATATGGAGTCATGAAAAAGGATCGCCACGAGAATCTAGGCTGGCAGGCATGTTCTTTCATGCCTTCCTCTCACTACTTCATGATCTTTATTGCATCTTTCGATCTTTATATGCGTGATTATCATCTTAAAAAAATTAGTTAGCGTTAGTATTTACAATTCGAATGTAAATTAATATATCCAAACGTTCCAACTTTTCATTATTTCACAAAAAATTAATTTTATTGCGATATAAACTAAATTTTCTGGTGAAACACTGAGGTAAATGTCTAGTTTTGACGCTTTGCAACCTTTTAATTAAAAGAAAAAATCGCAAATGTTTCGACGAGGAGCAATTCATATTGAAAGAGATTCTCAATTACCCCTACCTTACGAGTGCATTCTTTTTGGATATACTATATCAATGATAATTTGCTGTCTACTTTATGAATTTTTAATTTTGAAGAAGAATTCCTGTATTTCTGGCAAGATCCAAAACATTCTACTAAGTAAAAATGGGCAACATAAATTTTAATTTGAATTATAATTTTTTTTTAATATTCAAACTTTTTTCCACGAACCATCATACTATTAAATAAAAGATTAGGTATTATGAAATATTAGTTATTATTAAGACCTAGCTAATGATACAGTATTTCGAAAATTTGAATGGAAAACAAAAAAAAAAGGTTATGGAAAGTAAACAATTTCAATTATTATCACTTATTTATTAGACTTTTCACGAAAGTTTAGAAATACAATTTAACATATCAAGGCACGTTAAATTTTGAAAATTTTGAATGTAATATAATAGAATGAAATCCGTCCAAAATCTGTAAAATTGTTGAAATTCATCAAAAACTGTCAAAATTATTTCCGAAAAGGTTTGACTTTTGTCATTTTATTAAAAAAATTAGCATTATCAAAACCTCTATTAAGCAAGTTTAATTAATATAACGAAAGAAATTTGCTATAAATGTAAATTTTTTTTTTTTTAAATGATCATCGATTTATGTAATTTGAAATTTTAAAATAGTTTTTTGTTGTCGCACGGAAAAAGTATTTCTGGGATTCTGTGAACCCGAGGTCATATTTTTTTAAGGAACCAAATTTGAAATTAAAATTTTTTATTCTTTAAATTTTTCTTTTATTAATTTGCAAAACATGATGGTTTTTAATCGAAATGCATTTTTGCTAAATTCGAGTAATATTAATTTTCGTTTTTTTTCGAAATATTCCTATCTAGAAAAAATCTTTATGATTGTATGCATCATCTATTTTTCTTCAACCATAATTATTTATGCACATATGATGCATACACTTAATCCAGCAACCCAATCTTCGATGTTCACACTTGTATTTATATTAATTTATGCAGCTTCTGCAATATTTACGGTACGAATATTATTAAAAGATTAACTTGATTATTTTTTCTTTCTAAAGAAAAAAAAATTTTTTTTTTTTTGAATAGTTTCAGCAGCAATCTGTTTTACATGGAATTGTGCTTTGCACTTGGAATATATTCCCTATCATACTTAATTATTTTTGGATCAAATTATTACCAGAATGTCAAATTACAACGTGTTCATCACATGAAGATTCTATTATATACAAGGTCAAAATGGAGGGTTTTTGTTTGCTTTTTGAAGCAATTCTCTTTGAAATAATATCTATTATATTAACATATTTACTTTGGAGAAATAAGTAAGTACTAAATTTAAGTATTTAGCACAGGCTATGGTTACGAATCAATAATGATTTATTATTTAGAACTTGGATAGTTTTGAAAGATTTTACGATTACAAGACACAAACATATAAAGAGTGAGTAATTCATGTATTCAAATTGTATTATATTCCAGTATTAAAAAAAATCTCCGTCTTTTTAGGAATGTATAAAACGTATCATATTCAAACGGCCTTAATTCATGCTCAAATAATACTGACATTAATATTAGCATATACAGTATGGATGATGGAATTATTGGCAACTCATATAAAAATAATTATGTTTGGAGCTGACATAAAAGAATTATGGGCCAACCCTTTTCTACTTTACTTTATATTTCAGTTCTATATTTTATTAGTATTTAAAGCGGTTAAGTATTTGTTCGAATTTGAACGAGTTAATAAAAAATCATTTCAAACTAACTTTTGTCTTGATTTATAGATTAGAAGTGAATCTCACCTTTTGATGGGATTCATATATTTGGGTAATATAGGTGAATGGTTAGAAGTTTTCTTACACATTTATCATTGGTGCCCAATTGATTTAATGAATGATAGTGAGTCTAGATGTCAATTTTGGAACTTGATAAATAATAATTTTTGGTATAGATACGTATTTATATACAGTAAGTAATTGGTAATTTTCTTTCTTCTTTTATTATAAAATAACTTGTTTAATATAACATAATTTATTTCTAGCTATTGTGGCCTTATTTATCATTTCGATTCAAACTATTAATACTATAAGATGTCATCGGAACTTTGGAAAAAATTTTGGATTTTATTGTAAGATAAAGAACATGTCATCATTTTTTTTCTTTATAAAAAAGAAATATAAAAAGAAATATTGAATTTATTTTTCTCAAATCGTTCAATAGTAAGGTACCAAGACCCGCCGGAATTCGAATACAGTGATGATATCCCTTCGTATATAGCAAGGTCTAATGAAAAAGCAATCGATTTAGCTTAAAATATATTCTGATTATTCTCTTTTCATATTCAAAATACAAATATAAATCAAGCATTTTATTCCAAACGAGTCTGCTTTTCTGGCTAATTAAACTTTTGATTATGGTTTATTATCCGACATTTAACCAGTGAAGTTGGTTTTTTTGAAATTACGACCTTTAAATTTCGATAACTTCAATATTTCGAAGAATTTTGAATGCAAAAAGTATTCTATAGGGTTAAATACTTGATGTGATCACATTAGACGAAAAATATATTGTGTGTGAAATTATATATACGAGTATGCTCTTTCGACATTGTAAATCAATATGATCGTATTCGTAACGTGAATTAAATGAAAAGGAACTGCCGTGGGATCCAAGTCATGTTTTACTCCTTACTGTTCCATTAACTTATTGCATCTTCAATATTTAAATACTGTATATGCGTGATTTAAAAATTAGTATATTACAGTTAATAAAAAAGCAATATTATATAATATATTAAAATATTCATTTATTTCACATAAAAAAGTTTGTTACAATAAAGAAGAAAGAAAAATACATAATCTAAATCATTCTTAATTGATAGAGATGATTCTTCAATCAATATCTGATGATAGTTTCGCTAATTCTTCTTTACACATCCTAACTTTCTTATATTCCTCATTTAGTGTATGTTCTCTATCTTTTAACCCTGTTAATTCTTCATTCCAACTCTTAATTGTTTTATCCATATCATCCAAAGAAGTACGGCTTTCAATTTCCTTTCGATCCCGATAAATACAATATAGCGATAAAGGAGAAGGCACAAGTTTACAAACAGCTTCCAGAGTAGCTCTCACTGCTACCAAACCAGTATTATATTCAGTTTTTTCGTTATTTTCTAATTTCAAATCATTTTCAATTTCTTCTCCCAGAAAATTATTCAGCACAGTCTTAATTATGTCAATTCTTCTTTTGTCCAAATTCTGTTTTTTGAATTCTGAATTCTTGAACCGAGGACGGATTTCTTTTAATCTGCTAATAGATTCTTTTAATTCTACTTGTGAGATTTCTAATAATTCACGCTTTTCTTTGTCTCTCGCAAGGCTTTCTTCGAAAAATTTGTATACTTCATTTTCTTTAATTATTGAAACAGATTCAGTACCAGCGGCACCTAACCAACCACTAATCGATATAACAGCACCTGGCACCAAAGCAGGTGGGAACCAAATTCCCGAGATTGCCAAAGCCTTACCACTTAATATAGCAGCATGACTAAAAGTACTAGCTGTAAAACGATCTTTCATTTGTTCTTTTACTAGATTCCTGCGCGTTTCAATCATTTCGACTATATTTTCCCGTTCAAAGATGAATTCTCCTAAATAGTTGGCGTTATTATTGAACTGATGATCAACGTCGTTAATTGCTTTGATCGTTTCTTCAACAATTGAATTAAACTCTTCGACCATGATACTAAATTTTGAAAGCATTTCGGGTTTGTAAACTTCTTGACAAAATTTCAAGTGATCCAACAAGATTCTGCGAGATGCATCTCGTGAACCTTTTGCTATTAACTTATAACGACCTTTCAATGGAGGATTATCCACATAAATAGTCGCAGATGAAGCAAGCGGTTTTGAAAGTTTTGCGATTTCCTCTCGAAACGTTCTACGATCCTCTTCACATGCTACTTCATCTTCAAATCCAGAAAAACTAGTACAGACAATAGTAGTATAATGAGATACTTGATCATCAAATATAGCTTTACTGAGTAAATTAAAAGCTTCAACTTCCTCCTTAGTAAAACGACCATTAGTCACAAACAATATTTGATTTAAACCTTCGCTAACCACATCAGCTTTTTCTTCCAATTTACTTATTATATCTCCCGTTGGTCTGATAGAATCTCCAATTCCTACGGTATCAATGACACGATATTTTAATCCCCTGTGCTCAATTTCCTTAGACTTTGTTTCGCTAGTTCCTCGAATGCGATGGGTGTTTTCCTCAAATTCATTAGTTCCAGTTATAACGTTTGCTAGGGTAGACTTTCCTTTACCAGCATTGCCGATTAATAATATATTTCTAAATTTTTCTAACATGATGTTAAATTTTTGATTAAATAAAAGTTTGAAACGTATTTGATTTTTTTTTAGCGTTCAAATAGAGTGACCTAGCCTTTCTTGATCTTTTTTCCCTCCTTAAGCTAATGAAATTATAAAAGCAATAATTACGGTTTAGTCGTAAAAACTCTTTTGCTTATTTCTTGCTATTAGCAAAAAAAAAAAAATTTTTTTATCGAAATATATTGTTTTTAGATGGAAGATATAAATAATAAGCGTAAAAGGTAGAAAGTCCATATTTATACATGCATAATAAATAGTGCGACAATCAAATGGTAACAAGTAACCAATTCGATCAATGACTCGTGATAACATGCGTGAAAAAAAATTCTAATTTATCCAATTTCGAGACATAAAGAAAACCCATTCATGACCGTTTTCGAATTAAATGAAATCAGAAATAGGTCAGTGAAGCCAAGCCATTTTCGAGTTAGTTTGATCAATTAATATTGTTGATCGGATAATTAGCCGACCATAAGATTTCGGAATTTAATTCGTAAAAAATAATAATACTCAAAATCTCGCCAAGAGCTAAAATATTTCAAAAAAGTTAAATTTCATTCTCTTATACCATTCCCATTTCGTATAACATAAAATTAATAACTCAATTATCCGACGTAAAATGATTAAAACAAAAGTTTATTTTATTAAAAAGTTAACGTAAATTCCATAACGATAACATATATTATATACAATTTCTATCTAAGAAAAATCCGAATTTTTAAAATAATTTAAATTTTCATAGATGAATTACAGTTAAATGAAATAAAAGTGGAAAACAATTCTTTATTAAACCCAATATTAAGAAACTTCAATCCCTCCAAAAAAAAGTGAATTCTCACTAAAATCAAATAATAAAATGTGTGTTACCACCAACCTGGCAATTTTCAGTCGGTTGTTTGAACCTTTTCAGTCAGCCGTCGAATGATTCACGGATCCATTTTGAATTTAGCAACCATAATTGCATTATAAACATCTTAATATTTAACAAAAATTTTTAAATTTATATTTTTTTCAAAGAGTAGATAATTACAAGCGTTTGACAAAAAAAATGTTGTCAGAATCCCATTCACCAACTTTATTTAATTTATATAATTGAGAATTTCGCGATTTCTGACATTACTGTATATCAAAGACCTCAGTTAAGGCTTAGCCATTTTGAGAATTCCGGAGGCGATTCTTGTTTTACATTTATATTTTTTATTTAAAAATAGAATATACAACAAAATATTGTTTTATATAAAATAATAAATTTTTTTATTAAAAATAAAAATATAAATTTTTTTAAAAAAATACTAAAATGTGTCCTGATCGTTTACTGAGGCAAAGAATTATTTATTAACTTACTGCTTTTAATTAGAATTAAATAATAATGCGATCGCTTCGGGCAACAGCTTTCAAATATTTCATTATTATTTTTTTTTCACAGGTTTCACTTTCAGGTTTAATAATTTCTGATATTGGCTGAATTGGCTGGATTTTTTTACCTACGATGCAGCGACAGATTTTCTAGGATGATATAGGTAAGTTCTTTACTTTGTTACATTTTTTTTTAGGAACATTTCGGATAAATAAAGGAAGGTCGGTTCGACCTGCTTGCTTGTATTTATTTTTTATTATTATATTATATCTTGTTAATTAGGCTACATTAAAAATTTTTTTCAATTCAATAATTCTTTTTTAGAAAAAAATATTTCTTTGGTTAGACCGTCAAGGGCACTTCTTCTATATCCAAGTACTGAACCACCGCTCTTTAGCTTGATAATGCATCTCATTTTGAAGCTAAAACCATACAATCAGACAGTCAGTCTGCAACTTAATGGAAGTGAACATTGCTCAACCTTCTTCATTGTATTCGCCAAAGATTCAAATTTTTATTTTTTTTTGCATACATAAAGTTTTGTATAAAGCGTGTTTACAAACTTTCTATAAAAAAAGTTAAGTGTTCCAAATTAGTAATTTAATTTATGCTCTTTGAAAAAATCGAAAGTATCGCCTTTTTTGTTGCACACAAATAAGCCAATCAGAATCCATCTTTCAAGTATGGCATCAATTCTTACGTAATCATCGGTTATAAACTTTCCACATGACGCTTTCTTTGACCTTATAAAATAAACAGACTGTTTGACGCGTTAAGTCATGAATGTTTATTATAAATAAACTATTCACTCGAACATTTCTATCCTTTTCCTTCCGTCACAAATTTCCCTATTACTTATATATTCTTTTATTTACCAATTTTTTACTTTCATTATTTTGTTTGAAATTAAAAGCTCTTATTAATATTAATGTAACTTTAAGAACTATG
>CAMKVN010002733.1:0-12531 GCA_946474995.1 Funneliformis geosporum
ATAACCGATTTTTTGCCTGATAATCGATTTATTATAGTCATTATTAATTATAAAAAATCACGGGATACCGGATAAATTAAATTATTGTATACGTCTTAAGTGAGCACCAGACATTTTTCATATAGGTTATTCGATCACTCTAATTATGATAACAAAATTTCGTTCACATTTATGTGATGCATAATTTTCGTTTCCAAAATATTTAATTTATAAAAGTTTAAGTTTTAAATATTTAAACTTTAAGACTTTATGAATTTACAGTATATTAATATACAGTAGAAAATGTAATGCTTTCGATGTCATATAAAATGCAATGGGAAAAATTAGATAAGTGGTCAGAAAGGTGATTTACAGAAGAGCTTCGATTTCGGCTTCTTGATAATGGAAGTTGATTTCTTGAATTGGAAAATTTATAATAGAAGTAAATATATTAATAAATCATTTACGTATAAATTAATTTTATGTGATGAGGAATCAACACAACAAAATAATGACAAATATCAACGCCTCATAAATAAGTAGAAGTATATCGCTCTTTATTTGAAATGATACTATTTATTCTTGCTTTGGATATGTTAAATGGTTTTGAAATGTATATTTGTTGTATGTAATGAAGAGTTAAAAATGAGATTGTTAGTAAAATATGAAATAATTAAAAAGTGATCGAATAATATATAAAAATGTCCGGTGCTTACGTCAGATATATGTATCATGTGGCCTTCGGCCTCATGATCCTTGTTTGTAATCAATTATTGTCCACAATATGAACGGTAATAAGAACAAAAAACCATAATTCATGTTCTTAGTATTGTAATGAAATTTGTTTCTCTTATCCATCCAGCTCAAAAACATGGCAAAATGCCGAGATTTTACCAGGATTGAATTTGACTGTCTAGGTGGTAATATATCGATATTTAATTTCTTGTCTGGTGCCAAATAAAATGCTAGGGTACTATTTAACATTTCTTTTGGTAGTAATTCTCTAAAATGAAGTACTTTTTCAAGAAAATCTTCCGAAGATATATAATGAAATCTAATTAAAGGGATATATCTATGAAGAGTTCTTTCTATGATTGTAGTTTCTTCTTTGTTCCATTTATTGACATCTTTAGGAATAGACGGATTCTGAGCGAAAATCCACTTAATTAAACTATCCCAAATATCAATTTCCTCTAAACATAAATCATCCCATTTCAAAAGTAATTCCAATAAAGAAGCTTTTAAACCGATAAATTTATCTGAATTAAACAACTCTTCTGGATCTTCACAGATTTTTTCAAGACAAAAATTGCATAGTTTTACAAAAGACTCGTGTTGATAAATCATTTCAAGAGTTCCCATAGGATTTTTTTGTAAAAAATCACGATGGTATTTAATTAAATATTCTTCGATCTTGGGAACTAAGGTTTGAAGATTAAGTGAATCTGCTGCTATCAAAAGTTTTAATGATTCAGATTCTTCCAATTTCTTCAAGTCAACTTTTCCACAATATATAAATCTGAAATTTTAAAAGAAAAAAAAAATGTCATATATAATTGTCATAATTATCTTACAACTTACAAATTAAACTGTTTTTACTTTTTTTTTTTTTTATTTACCTTAAGATAGTTTTAAAAGGTTGTGGAGAAATATTTGGTATTTTTAAAATGAATTTTCCATCCCTTTTCTCAACATTTTTTTTAGTTAGTTCATTACGAAGATATTGCGACCTGATACGCAAATTATTTGAAAGAGCATGAAATTCTTTAACGTTTTTATTTTCACCGGCATAAATGATAACATCATATCCTTCGCCGGTTTCGAGTAATTTTTCATAATCATCAGCGGCTTCTTGCCAACATTCTAAGGACATTTTTTTTTCATTGTTTAAATGAAAAAAATGCGACAGTTATATACTAATTTGGAAATTACGCCGAGAATTTATTTTAACTAAATCTAGAACGATTAAGGTTATGATGTGTAAATTACAAAATGGTAACACAATAATTAATCGAGATGGGTGGTTATCCACCAGACCTGAAGGATCAAATGAAGTAATTAACTCTTGGATTGATTACTCATAAATCATAGATTAAATTTGAGAAATTGAATACCCAACCCATCTAAAGACATTTTTATTTACCTTATCGCTTGCATAATGTTTTTTGCGTTAGTTTTACGTCAGGCAACTACGGTGATTAGATATAGATTGATTTTTTACATACTGAATATTTTACATTTTTTAAAAAAAAAAAAAATTATTTATAAAATTTACTGTAACATGAAAAAAAATATTATAGTTTTTTATTAACATTATGTAAAAAGATCTCCTGATATCAAGTTTTCTTGACGCCGATCATTTGCTTCATCGATTTTCTATTAAATACCTTATGAAGAGTGTGAAATATAAAATTCCTTCTTTTTTTCTTCTTTTTATAACATCAAAATAAACACTAAAAAGTCAATCAATTATTCAAAGCATTCAAAAAAAAAACAAACCATAATAGTTCCTTAATCCACAAACTAAATAGACATACCCGAGAAAAAAAAGTTCAACTTGCATTACACGCGGACATTTTATTCTTGAATCAAATTCGTTCCAACAATAATCAAAATGACTAAAGTAACACATTACAATATTATGTATAATAACGATCCCATTGCTTTATAAATCAATAACCGATCATATTGATTCTGTGAGTTTGTTGAAATATTATTAAAACTATTGATAAAGAACAAATACAGAAAATAATTGATTTAGGTATCGATATTGAAGGTTACAAGGAAAATCAAGGAAAAAGAATCTTGTTCAATTATCCTAACTTTATTGAAGATATGAATTATTACAACTTAACACGTATAGTTGATGATTATATGATCAAAAAATTATGAATAATATAGTACCTTTTGATTAAGAAGATAAAGAATATGAAAAGATTTTTTTTAGAGTAAATATTGATGAGAAAGACGATTCTAATCGCGCAAATGTGGATGGGTACTAACAATCTTATTCGTTAATCACTACATCAAACGGGACCAAATCAAATATATACGAAACTGTCACGGACCAATATACCTACACAATGAGAAATATTACATATAAACAATCAACAATTCGAAATCAAAGGCTTTTGTTGCTTGTTCCAGGATCCGCTGAGCTAGAGGTTGGAACCGGTTCAACACAATCGAATTTAAACCGGTTCTACATGATTTTAATATAAAACCGGTTCCGATTTTTCAACTATGGAAATCCGGATTTAATAAAAATGGTTCATTTCGCAAAAAACCGAATTTAATAAACAAGTTTAAATCGGATAACATTTGACAATTTCATGCAACAAAATAGGCCTATTTTGTGCTCCCAATTAGCCTTTCATTGTCAAAAAACAATTTTTTTTTTTAAAAATTTTTAACGCAAAATTTCTTCTGGAAAATTAATTGCACAATGTAAATTTCCCAATTTGTATAATAAGAATATCCTCGTTGCCAGTAGATAGTAATTAATAAAAGCAATGAAAAAATATTCAACTTAGTTCATTCTTTACGAAAGTAATTTTTTTAATATTAAAAAAATATATATATAAATGGAAAACATACCCCTCGTCTCATTTTTAACTAATTCTCCAATCGAAACTGATTCAGAAGCCGAAACAGTTAAAAGTACTAGTAGTTTAAGTCGGAATAAATGTCGTACAACCACTGATACCACTAAAACCCGCAATAATCAGAGTCATACATCTTATTGATCCCTCCATTACTTATTGTAAAATATGTGCAGATAATTTGACAGGAACACAAAAAAAACTTATCCATATCATCGAAAAGGTGGAAATACAACAAATCTTATTAACCATTTGCGTGACAAACACAATATTTCAAAGAATAATTATTTGAATTATTTAGGTGTTATGAGATACATATAATACGATCATTTTTTGTTGCATTTTTTCTCATGAAATTTATTAAAAACAAAGAGTAATTTTTTTAAATATTTAATTGCCTAGGTGGGATCAATCTCAAATTACAGAATATTCCGTTAAATCATTCAACAAAATTACAAGATCTTATTACACAAAAGCTAGTTACCTTTATTATTAAATTTGTTTAACCTTTATATATTTTACAAAATCCACATTTTCGCGAACTTCTTCTTACCTGTGAATCTGGTTACAAAATACCATGTGATAAAACAATAAAGACTATAATTTATGATTCATTCATATGGAGATAAAGCTCACTTTTAAGTAATAATATTATTGCCATTCATCTGATTACAGACCTTTGGACCGCAAAATCTCGTTATAGATATCTTGGTATAACAGTAACATGGTTAACATCTAACTTCGAATTTTGTGAAGCTCTTTTGACTTGCAACCACCTTCCTTATTCACATTCTAGGGAAGCTATTAGTGCTAAATTATTTCAAATTATAAATGATTGGCATTTATCAAATATAGCGCTTACCATACCATTGTTACCATTGCAACTGACAATGGTTCTAATATGATTAAAGCTTAGGTAAGAATTATTTACCAAAATAAGAAGACAACCTTGTGCTGTCCATACATTCAACTTTCAGATTTGCAAGGTTTAAAAGAATGTAAATCAGTGCATCGGCAAGTAAAATGTTTGTCAAGCATTTTTTTGTTTACCAAAATAGGCTCAATAACTTCGAGAAGCTCAACAATTTTCTGGACAATTATTAAAAGAAAATAATAATAAAATCCATTTGATGTCTTAACTGATATTAAGACTAGATAGAATTCTACATATTTTGCTTGGAAAAGAATATTAGAATTACATAATTCGATATGTCTTGTTTCTACTACATTGTTAGCAAAATCAGATTAAATATCACAAAAAGAAGGAGAAAAATTAGAACAATTATGTTTATCTCTTGATGAAAAGCAGTAAATTTAAAATAATAATAATATTTATAGTTTATATAATTATTTAATACTAATTGCTTATTTTATTTTAAAGATTTCTTTAAGAAATGAGAAGTTTTTTATTACTAATTGAAAGAGTAATACATCATATTTGTAGAGCTAAATATATTACTTTGTCTTGTTTATCCTCATATGAAATTATTGAAAAAAAACATTAATACCAAAATCTGAAAATGATGGAAATCTTAATACATATCTTAATCTTATTTATGGATCACAATCTGAGAATATTTATGAAAAGGAATTTGATAGTTTAAGTGATGATGATAAAATTCTATCTGGTGAATCACGACAAAATTGGCAATATGTTTATAATCAATTTCAAAGAAAAATGTAGATAACTAAAGGAAAAGCAAAAGCAAAAGTAAGAAGTAAAAATAAAAGAAGAATAGATAATACAAATGTAAAAGATATAAATCATATTGAATATTTACCAATTACTAATATTATTGGTCTTCTTCAAAAAGTCTGAACAGCTATTTTTTTATCATTAGATGAATTGTGATTAATTCTAACAGATTTGATTCAAATTGCAACATTTCTTGATCCCCAATTCAAAAATTTCAATGGAATGAAAGTAGTGAAGAAAAAACTAACTTATATAAGTTATTAAAGAAATTATATAATTCTACAAAAAAGGATTTTGAACTAAATATTAATATACAACAAAATACTATTTGCAATTTATATATGAATGATAATAATGATGATGATTTTTTTAAAGCTCTAGAAAGTAAAAAATTGAATGCAAATTTTAGAGAAATTGAAAATGATGAGGTTTTACGTTATATAAAGTTTTAGCAAATTAATATTAAAGATAATCCTTTAAAATAGCGGGATATAAATAAAATAGTTTTATTATTTTGTCTCAACGTGCATGAAAATATTTGTCAATTCCTACAATTTCTATTCCTAGTAAAAAAATTATTCTTAAATGCAATTAATCATATCTTTGCAAAACATACAAATTATCTTCAAATTTAGTTAATCAAATTTTATTTTTAAAAAGAAATAGCAATTATTTTAATATTTTTTCATCTCAAAATTAATGTTATATTTTAATTGAATTTAATAAATGATTTAATTGACTGCATTTTTAATAACTTTAAATTTATTCTCTTTTAATGTTTTATATTTATTAATAAATAACGATTATTGCAATTTGATGTTATTAAAATTGCAAAACTGGTTAAAATTAATTTTATTTAAAACTGGATTCAAATAATTTAAACAAGTTCTTATTTTGAAAAAGATATAAAATCTATTATTAAAAATAAAACCTGTTTTAACCTCTATGCTGAATTATAGTTCAGAATCCAAAGTCAGAAAATCGCCAAAGTTAAAAGTTAATTGTAATTACAATTTTGAATCTTAAACTTGTCAAAATTATTTAATGATGATTTTAAATAACATGATTAAAGTTAGTTACATAAAGTCGATATATGTCTTTTCTACTAAAAGTCAAGTCTTTTAAATAATTAAAAGTGAATTACTAAATTTAATTTTGAGTGATCAATTTAATATTTTGTTATAGAGAATAATTGTAAATTAAAAAAAATTTTAAATTAGAAAATAAAAAAAATTAAAAATCTTTCAACAATTCTAACAAGTATTTTGTAAAACAAAATTTTTGATTAATTTTGTTTTTAAATATCTTAATATTATAAATGAATCTCTAAATTGATTTTATAACTTATTACAACTGTCTTATTCTTAAAAAAATTAAAAAATTGACTTAAAAACAAATTTGCCGATTTTGATTTTTGATTTTGATTTTTGAAACTATTTCAATCCTTAACTTTGATAGTATAGACTCAAAAAATAAAAAAAATTGATATGATAGAAGATGATATAAAAAAAAATTATAGAAGATAAGAAAATGATCCAAAACGCTATCTTAATTTTAGATAAAATTATAAATCAAGAGATTAATTGAGTAATATTTATTTTATTCTTTATCTATTTATTCTATTTATTTTATTTATAACTTTCTGTTAACAACTTTCTAACGAAATATAAATCTTTTGAAATGATTATTAATTATATAACATTAAATTTTAATTAAAGTAAAACTAAAGTCTATTAAGGTATTATAGATTAAATTTAAATTATTATTTCTAATTTAACTTATCACTCTAAGAAAGATAGCATTAGATACTTTTTGTAAAAATGATTTTGAGTATTCTCTTTAAAATCAATTTTATACTCAATAAAAGAATTAAAGCTTTGTATAAAATTATATAAAGTATTTATATTATAAAAATTACTATTATATGATTAAAATTTGTAATTATTACATTCATTCATTTCTAATAGTAATTGTAATATTTTAAAGGGTTTAAATGGTTTTATTTTTAGTACGAATTTAATATCTTTAATTTAATTTAAATTTAAATTCACTTCCAAATTAATAAATAATATAATAGGTTTTTTTAAAATTTTTCTTTTAAATTACGATTTTATTTCTTAATAGTCGAAACACGTGAATTCCCTAATAAAAGTTAATACTATAATTTATGAAAATTTACACTAAATATTTCCAAGATACTATCCTTTGCTATTATTAATCGCAAGTTAAGAATTATATAAAAAATATTTTGTAATCAATTTCATGAATCGGCATATTTTATAATAGTTATAACATAATTTTCAAATATATAAATTCTAATCATAGCTTCAAAAAGCAATAGCAAATATTATATTATCTGTTAATGTAGAACTAAATTATTATTATTTGATAAATCAAATTAACAGTTTTTTTCCTTAACTAATTGTAAAACTTGAAATTATACATAATCGAATATAATACATTTTTTTTATAATAAATATTTCACTTTAAATTTCTTTTTTCTTTCATATTACTATTTTATTATCAATTATAAAGAATTTTTTTGCAATCACAGATGGAATCATTTAAAAATTATGAAACAGAAAAATATTTCAAATATTCACATTAAATAGTAATAGTCTCATCTTTTATTATAAAGTAATTGAAGTTGAAGACAAAAAAATAAGGCCATATCCTATTTTTACTCATTATAAAATTAAATCTATTTATGATCATATTATAAAACTATTCAAATGATTATGATAGAAATCATAATCCAATTTTTAAAATTGATTGCATGAAAATTTTCTTTTAATCTCAAAAAAATCAGTAACTGATGCTACTACTTTATATTATAGTTAAAAATAATATGTATTAATTTTTTTTGATTTTTTTTACTGTCTTAATTATATAAAAATATATTTTTTTTTTATTTGTTAGAAATTACTAGAGAAGATATGAATACTAAAAAATCTGGAGTTATTGTTATTGGATTACAAATGTCGTGCCTTAAAATATTTGAAAGCAAAATAAAAGAAATGCGAAAAAGTATAAAAATATATATCTATCAATATTTCAAGCAATATATATGCAAATTTATATTGTTCTTCAAAAGTTTTTAGCAAATTATGTTAACAAAATAAATCAAATCATGTTTACAATAAATACAAATTTATCAGGATGAAGAAATCTTCTATTTGTAAATGAAATATATTAATTTGTATACTTTTACTTATTTATTAGCTAATTAAATTATCACATAAAAATGACCATCAATTGTCAAATTTTATGAATTCAATTATTATTGATTATTCTTTTACTAGCGGTTAATCATTTCTTTTATTAATGTTAATAAAATAAATTTTCAAAGAGATTCTTAATATTGAGTTTATCACATTTTTTTGTATTTTTTGGACTTGAACATAAGCAAGTAATTTATATGTAATAAGATATCATTATAACTTCTATAATGTAAGTTGAGGTATCCTATATAGAAACTACATATTTAATTATTTTAATTTGCAAATTTCTTCTAAATTTTCTAATACAATAATTCATTTATTAGATATACTTTTTTATTTGCGCAAATTATTTGAAAATTCAATATTTTAGATACTTTTATATGCTAAATATATTATTTTAATAATAATATTTGTATGCATTTACTACATAATTTGGCTAGTTAAAGAATTTTTCAAATCACTATGCGATTGTTTAATATATTGTAGTATAACATTATTTTCTGATTGATATTATTTAAATTTAGCTAAATAATTTTAAATTAGTCATTAAATAGTTTCCTTTCATTTTTTTTTTAAAAAAAAAATGTCTTTAAATATTGATAAGTAGTTATTAATGATTTTGAAAAATTACTTAAACTGACAAAAACTGTAACATTAAATATGTCAGAAAGTGCTAAAGAATTATACGTATTTTCAAATATTTTATGTATCAGATCACAATATTTTTATAATGAACTAACTAAAAAAAATTTTGAAATAAGGGATAGAAATTTATTTTAAATATTCCATCAATAATAAAAACTAGTTTATTAATAATATATTATTTCCTTTTTAATTTTCAGATTTATTTATTGTAAAAAGATTGATTTGATAAAGTTTGAAAATCAGAGTTATTAAAGTTTTCAATTGCAAAATATGCTTTTAATCTATAACCTTTACTTTCTAGAATTAAAAATAATTAATTAAAGATCATTATAAGTTTTTACAAAAAAAAAAACTATGGAAACACTTGAAATAATTTATTAACATAAAAAAAAGGCTTATAAATTTATGTTGAAAAAAGTTTGTGAAAATCCTAAAATTTTGTTTAATTCTAATAAATTTATCAGTATAAAAGCATCTTTATTAGAATTATTTTTAAAACAGGATAATTTAAGTTTATACAAAATTGATATTTGAGATAGTTTAATTAAGTGAAATATTACTCAAAATCAATATATTCCTAAAGACATTAACAAATAGAGTAATGAAAAAATTACAATTATGAAAAAAGCTCTTCCTAGATATATTTCTTTAATTAGATTTTATCAAACGTTTTCAAAAATTTTCTTAAAAAATACTTCCCTATAAAGAATTCTATTGAAGGATTAAATTGTTAACCTGTAATCATTTTATTTGGCATCAAATAAGAATTCAAATCAAATATTGATATACAACTACCTAGATATTATAGACAGTCAGCTTGTAATTCAATCTTAGTTAAATATCAGTATTTTGATATATTATTCAGTTTGATCGATAAATTGCATTATAATGAAAAAAATATTTTTTATAAGTTTGATTTATTTTATCGTGGCAGTAGGAATAATGATATACCTATTACATTTCATCAAAAATGTAATAACAAAGGGGCTACTATAGTTGTAGTAAAAATTATAATTAAGAGCAAATATTAGGAGGATTTAAGCTGATTGATTAGGAAGGAAGTGATTATAGTACAGCTAATAGCAGTATTATATTCTAAAATGTAAGTAAAACAATCCTTTAAACTGCATAAGTAGGTTATATTATTAATAATAATGCTTCATATGCTATTCATTATAATCAAACTTTTAGTCTAACATTTGGTACTTGTGATTCTCATTGTAATAATATCTCTAATTATGCTAATAATCCACATTCTTAAACTAAAATTAATATTCTATATAAGTTTTAACCAGATGATTATAAAGTTTTTTAAGTATTTAAAAGATAAAATACATATTATATAATAAATAATCTATACTTATAAAAAAATATATGTAGATTGGTAACGTTTAGATTACCTGTATAAATAAATTTTTGAGTTGACAAGTATTCACGATCATGTGATTTAAACTGTTTATTGTGATATCGTTTATTGTTTATATTTTTATTGTTATTATTTTTATTTTATTTATTTACATTATTATTTATGTATGAAACTTCCAATTTGATCTAACAAGACAAGATATCGAAAAAAAAATTTTCGCTTGAAAAAAAAAAATAAAAAAAAAATAAATACAACGCTTTTATTTACCAAAAAAATTCTTACAAACATTTCTTAAAAAAAAAAAAAAAACAATAAATACAACGCTTTTATTTACCAAAAAAAATAAATTAAAAATAAAAATAAATTTAAAAACTTAAACCTTCGCGCTATCATGCCTTGCAATATTAGTGTAATCTGTTTGTAGATCAATATAATGAGATGACAGGAAAATCAAATTTCATAGCTAATGCTGTAGGATTGGTTAATTCTCGAAATCAAAATATGAATATTTATATTCATATTGTAGCTTTCTATCCAAAAGACTCAGTAAAAGATAGTAATTTAGAGAAATTTAAAAAAGGAGATATTATTAAGGTTCAGGGTAGATTTTCGATAATTGAAACAGAAGTCAACGAAAGTAAAGTTAAACTTATTAAGGTATTAAATAAATTAAATAATAAATTTGTACTTTTTTAATTAATGTATTTTATTAATATAAATAAATGTATAAATGAAAAATTAGGTTGTAGCATCTGATATATGCATACTTAATCTTGACGAAGAAGATCTTCCAAGATCTTCCTTATCTGTTATATTGATAGGTACTGTGTCTGGTAATCCTGAAATTGGAACTGATAAAGTTACTCTAGATTTAAATGCAAGAGAATATATTGATAATCAAATAATAGTTTTCTTTTGTTTAACTTATATCATTTTCCCAAAGATAGCCATTTGTTACCAATTACAACAAAAATTTCGCGTGGTACACTTTTATACGTTAGTGGTTATTTATCAATCATTGAAGACCTTTTCCTTATTAGAATGACACAAATCAATTTTATTGAATCACCTTATTCAATAACTCATAAACCTTCAAATTATGCTTGGGAGAAAAGATAAGATGATTCCTCTACTCAATCATCAACTCTAACAGCTGCTAAATAGCGAAATCACTTTCAACAAAATCTAATAAAAAAGGAAAAAATCAAGCACCAAATTTACTTTAAATGCAAATAATACCAAAACTCGCTTCTTTAACTTTATCTGAAATTAAAACAAAAGATAATCCTTAAAATGAAATTCAACCAATTGATATAAATGAGGATATAGTTGAACAAGAACAAGAAACTGAAGAGGTTCAAGAAAGTAATGAAGTGCAACAGCAAAAAAAAGAAACAAAAATACAATATTCGTCAAACTAAAAAATAATATTTTATTCTTATTTGTATTAGTCAAATAAAATTTTTTTGTTAAAAATAAAACTTATATTAATTATTATTTATAATACGAATTATTTTTTATTAAATGCTTTAATTTTTTAAGAATACGGTAATAAAATTATAAACAAAAATAATCATCATTCATAGTTTGATAGAATTTATAGTTCAAATTATTTAATTATTATTATTGTTAAATAAATAAAAATAAAATAGTAAATTAATAATAATAGTTAAAATAGACAAAAAAAAAAGAAAACAAAAGTTTAAAAATCATGCATACACTTTACTCAAGCCATCCTAAATCAAAACAAAAAAAAAATTTATAAATTACTCAAGCTAAATAAAAAAAAATGTCTCACAAAATTAAATTATACATCTCACTTTACTGTGATTATTAAGATTATCAAGAAAATTTCTTTGTAATTTTTTTGATACTGCTTATTAAACCTAAAGGGCTTTAGGAGGTTTTGATTTCGTGTTTCATATTTATGGTAGATCATTTGTCCATTCTTTAATCAAACTTAAAATTTACTTGGCTTATTTTTATTAAACAATTCAGATATATCAAAGCAAATAAAATATT
>CAMKVN010002734.1:0-12526 GCA_946474995.1 Funneliformis geosporum
TACCAATCTATTTTTTCTTTCAAAAGATTTTCTAAATACTTTATATCATCAACTCCAAGTATTCTAGATCGTCCTAAAGATGGTAATCTTTTTTCAACACATCCATATTTTTTAAAATGTAAAAAAATTTAGAAACAGAAGTTTTACTAATATTAAGTTGTCTTGCTATTGTTCTACAAGAACAACCTTCTAAAGACCTTTCAACTATTAGCCAATGAATATTTCCATTGAGTTTTAAAATAGGCATGTTGCAATAAAGATAAAATAAATCTTTTTTGTCAATAATGCGTTATCACGTGTTATTTTGATTTTTAATTTACCGAATATCTGACAACTCTGACAACCCGACAAGTACTCAGCTAAAAAAATTGCTGAGTGTCCCGTTACTTATGAAAACAGCTGTAAATAAAAAAATAAATATTAATTTTAGAATTTTAAAATCAACCAATCAAACTTAACTTGATTATCTAATATAATAAAATAATATATATATATAAAAAATAAACAAAAAAAAACTATTTATTTTTTTTTATTTCTCAATAATAATTTTTATATAAATATTTATTAAAAATATTGTTTATTTATTAAAACATATAATTTTCATAAATAATCATATGTAAAAAACAGGATTTAATAAGTCAGTACTTGTAATTTTAAGATACTTTAGTTTTACTTTGCAGAAACTTTTCAAATCGAAAGAAAGTCGTGACCAAATTGAATATTTATTATAGACCAATTAGTCAAGATTTGGTCACGATTTAGTTTTACTCAGTCACGATTTAGTCTCGAAAGAATAAAGTAGTTCGTCAATATTCAGTAACTTAAAATTAAGACGATCGTCACCTGATCTGGACGACTTCATACAAGAAATTGTGATGACATTTCAAAAATGTATTTTCAAATTTGTAAAGAAATAATAAAGAAATAATAAAGTTTTATTTAATACATCGTAAAGAAATTAAAAATGTTTATTTAATAAGTAGTAAAGTTATTGTAAAGTTTTATTTAATAAATTGTAAAGTTATATTAAAGTTTTTATTTTCAAAGTTGTAAATAAGACGTAAAATGTTCTATAAACTCTATTTAAGAAATAGTAAAGTATTCTATTCTAATGCAAATTGATTATTCTAAATAATAAATAAGATGTAAAATTTTCTATAATTATAAACTGTAATGTAAAAATGTTATATTAATAAATTGTAAATAATAAACATTAAACAGATTTGAAAAAATATAAATTTCGTATATACGAATTATTTCTAGAATCGGGATTGTCTCTATCACATTCTCTATCTCTACAACTGTGAACGAAATGTGCAATATTAATTGCATTCACCATATTAATAGAGAAAACTCTTCGACAGTTATTTTTCGGACTTCTTATTAACTTGTATACTGGGCAACCTAGGATTTTTCTATTTACTTTCTCAAACTAATCAATGATAATAAATGCTAATCAAATGTCATTCTTTTGATAACATAATATTGCTCTAACAATCGCAAAATTTTCTTCATCTTTGATATTGATTGATACAACATCCCCAATATGTAAACGGCATAGAACAGTATCACCATTTTCTTTTTCAAACAGGAAACTTGCATATTCAAAGAATGACATCATATTGTTAAATATTGCAGAATTATCTCCCAAATATTCATAAGTTAGCTTCAGTTCTGATTGGATATTCAACAATAACGATTTTTCAATGCTTCTTTAAAGAATACGCTTCTTTAATAATATGTTTGAAATACGTTCGTCTGGAGAGTATACTATATATAAATGTGATAAATGATAAATAAATGTATATTATTAGTATTAAATAAATGTAATAAAATGTTAATTAAATAAAAATAATGCATTGATTAATATTATACCTTTACTTGTATTATCCTCAATCTCACTTATATCTTTCGTAATGAACCAGTCACTCATTAATCGTTTCAAATGCCTCGAAAGGTTCATAAAGCTAGCTATTGTTTGATGTGGAAAAACGTAAGTCTATGCCACTGTCTAATAAATGCCGTATTGCGAATAATGTAGTGTAATGCTTTAATAGATCCAGGCCCACATTTTTTAAATTTGTTCGTGATACAATACTTTTGAATATTCGATGTACCATCTCCTTCGTTCCAACACTCGTATTCAACAATGTCACATAATTCTTTGCATGTAATAGTAAGTGAAAGTTAGTATGCAGGTTCGGTAAATTCTCAAAGTCTCCAAATGCCTAGTTATAAATGAATGAGATAATCAAGATCAGTAATAAATGTAATAAATATAATAAATGAATGAAATTATATGCTAATGTTCGATTGGTGAGGTCACATGATTGCATTTCTTTTACTTTTTATTGTATTACTTAATTTTGTGTTCTATTTGATATATATATTACTTAATAAATATTTGTTCAATAGAATTATTAGTGAAATGAAATAAATTAATAAACAAATAACTGGAATCTTAATAAATAATCTAGTTTTGTTATTATCCTTTTGTAGTTTTTTATTCATATATTCTTAATATTTAGTCATAGATCAAATAATATTACCAGTGATAAAAGTTTTCATTTATTATCCAAACAATCACGCAATTCATAATAATCTTCTTTCAAAAAGGAATCTTTAAATACCATTACCATCATTTTTGCAACCAATATCCAACACTTTAACCAAAGTTTTACAGTATGATCACTTCGAGTGATTTCCATTCGGCATTGAAGCAAAGATAATTCTGGTCTTTTGAAGTGTGTATGCTTTAAGAATCTATTAAGGATAAACAGAAGCATTATGGTTAATTGTAAACAATCTGACATCATAAAACTGTCAATATGTGAAATCAGATTTGGTAATTTTTGCCAAGCTTTCAGATATTCAAATGACTTCCAAGCTGTTATGAATTCTGATTTTCCTTCTGGCAAAAGTGCTTTGATTGTTATCTTAAGAAACTTTAGCACTTTTTCAGCTGTAAGATGATAAACGTCTTGTGGTGATTAAAGATGTCTTTCTCTTTTTAATTCATCAAGTATTGATGGCTGCAAATGAAGTCTATATTCAGCTGCAATAGCTTTACATTCTGTTATCATTAATGTTGCAGAAATTTCTTTGAATTGTTTGTCCGTTTGTTGATGATAATGAGAGACTAAAGATGGTACAGCAATTGATTTCAAATTTACAAAATGTTGCAACATAAGCTAAAATTAGTTGCAACATATGTTGCAACATTATAAGTTGCAACATATATAGGTTAAAACTAATTGCAACGTAAGTTGCAACATTAAAAGTTGCAACATATTAATTACAGTTTCCATCTTTATGAGAGACTAACTTCAAATCAAGTCCATCAGATGTCAAAGAATTTTTTGTTATGTTACAAGTCCTGCATCCTCTATTAGCACTATGCTTCTTTACTCCAACTAAATTGTTACCTTGCGATAAATCAGCAGTAATATCACCAATACTTGCAATTACAAAGTACTTTATTCCTTGAACATCCATAATTTTTCCAACTTCCAATTCTTTTATCTCTATAATAAATGGCTTGATAAATTCATCAAAAGAACCACCAAAAGGAACAAATCCTAACACAAAATGTTTCTTTAAACGTATTCTTTCATTGAGTGGCATATTTTCGATCTGAATGTAGACGCTATCTAATGAATGATAAATGTTATAAAACGTTCCAAAGTCATCATAGTATAGATCAATGTATAACTTATAGACTGGAAGATTTGTTGCTTCTGGTTCTTTTAATGCAGCAAATTCTGAAGGATGCTGATAAGAATACTTGACATCCCTCAACTTCTAATGACCTTCATACTTGTGAAGAATCTCTCAGATTTTGATTGTATTGCAGTTAGTAACATTATCATTGTAAAGAACTGTAATTGTTACTTGTTTAACAATTACTTGCAATTCGACATTTACGATTGCATTGTCTATTTCTCGATCAAGAAACCAAACTTCGTCTTCTTGTGATCTTTGTTTTCGATTGTTGCTTTGTAGGTTTCTTGGTAACTCATCATACGTTAAAATATGTTGGATTTTAATCTTTAGCTGATTGTCTTGTTATATAATTGCTAATATATGACCAAATCTTTTCAATTCTCTAGATTCTCTATATATTACGAAATCTCTGGAGTAATATACTTTTTGAGCAATTGTGATAGATGCTTGACCAAATCGTGCTGATTCTTTCCAAATGTCCCCATGCCAAAGTTCTTTACTTTCTTTAACTTCTAGTCCCAGTCCAAAGTACATATTGCTAAATAACAAAGGATTATTTAAAATTTTACATATAATATCAGTAATGGACAAATAATATGCTTCTCCGGTAGTTTTAGATGTTGATGGAGTCTTCTTGCTTAAAATGTTAATTTTGCGAGATTTTATTGAAAGTAAAGGCAACCTCTGTCTATACTTTTTAAATCATTAGCTGTTCAGTACAACGTCTTCACTTTTAAACTGTGGATTTCAGATTATATCTATTAGTTCGTCATATGCTTAGGTGGCTGGTAAAGAATTACTGTTAGTTATATTATCGTTTATAAAGTTTTGAAAGAATCTAACTTACATATACGATGCTTTTGCATCCAACAAAAAAACAATAATTCAGTAATATTCTTGAAATATGAGGCAAATTTACCAAAAGAATGTGGCATTTAGTCAATATTAGGGTTGATCAATAATTATATCTTCTTCAGATTTCTCACTTTCGCTTATTTCTTCTCTATCATCTTTATCTTTGTCACTTTCATTAAACTCCATCATTGTTCTTTCATATTCACTTTCAAATTCTATATTGTCTTCACTCACTTCTATATAATCTTCCCTCATTTCTTTATCTTCGTTCATAATATGATCATTTATAACAGTTGTATTTTTTAAAAGAATAAAAGAATAGAAATTTTGATAGAAAAAAGGTGTATTTATCATAAAATGACAAGTATCAATTTTTACCGTTTGTTTTATCTTTTTGTTTCATTCTTTTGTTCAGCGTCGAAGATACATTAAACGGGTTGTATTATTGTCTAATATAACTTCGTTAACCAATATTAGAAATGTAACTATTTCGAAACATTTTCTCAAAGAAAAGAAATGATACGTATTTTTTGAAAAAGAAAGTATAAAAAGCTTGTTATGTAGTTTAATCGAAAGTTAATTGTTCCTTTATTATTTATATATTTATTTATATATTAAAATATATCAATTAAAAATATCACACAATTAGTTAATCATCTATAGTCGACTATTACATTAATTGTTACATTTTGATTGTTTATTTGATTTGTCAATCTATCATTCGGAGGCTGAAAAAGAAAATATCAATCAATAAAATTTATTAAAAAATACTTAAAATGTATTAAATATATCAAATTTATATAAATAACACTATATTAGATTGCCAAAGAATTATTAATGTTCCTTTTATTTAAAATATTATAGAAAGAAACTCATTTTGTTCATTTTGACAAAATGCTTTATTGATATTTATTACTAAATATGGTTACTACAGAAGTCTATAAAAGTCTAATTTCCTTTACTATAACAATAAAATAATAATAGTCTAATTTACATAACGATAATAATAACAAAGTCTAAAATAGTCTAATTTGCGTAACCAATTTACTTTTCCATAGCCCAATCATTTTTTATTTAAAGAGAAACAATTGTTTTTTTATAAACCTTTCTTTCTCTTATCTCAATTTTTTAAAGTAATGGCTCCCAGAAATTGAAGTCAAAAGAAAAAACTAAATGTTGCTCCCGTTGATGATGGTGAACTTGATAGTCCCTCAAGTAATGACTTTGCATCTTTTGCATCTTGAGTTAGTTTCTTAAGTCTTAACTTTCTCTTTAGTTCCCAAAGAAAATCAAGAACCGGAAATGACTCTTATCCAAAAACCTCTTGCTAAAAAATGAGGTCGAAAGAAGAATTCTGTTGTTAATAATATTGAACAGGAACCTACAAATAATGACAATTAACAATATGTAGTTCTAGCTATGAAGACCACTCTAAGACCAACACTAAACATAAAACTGTGGCAATAACTCTGAAGTTAAATGCTAAATGTAAACGAAATATTTCTGCCAGTAATGATGATACAATTCAAGAATCAGCCGCTGTCAATAAGAGTTTGAATTCAGACGTCGACATTCAAGAACAAGCAGCTGCTGCCAATGCTTCAATTAATAATTTTTAGAATCAAGCAGTGATGATAATGATCATCTTTCAGAAGGAAACTTTTCGCTTTAAAGTATTATTTTGACATTATTTACATCTTTCTCATTCTTTTATTTCTTAAGATGAAGATCAGGTTAATAAAAGTACCAGAAGTGAACCTCTTGCGCCAATTGCAAATATCAATAGGTCAAATTATGAGATGACCAGATCCTACATGAATTACACATTGGATCATTTGGATAGAATAGATGATTCAAATGACATATATTCTCGCAATACTACACCTTTTCCTCATCCTAATAATCATCTTAATAATACACCCACCTTTACACCTCGTTCTAATCATTCTAATACACATATAAGGTTCAATGATAATGAAGATGGATTTCGTTCAAATAAAACAAACGCTTTTCATTCGAATACAACTAATAATGATGCTCATTCGATATTTCAAACATCGTACAATGCAAAATTGACCCTTTCAGCTTCTTTTTGCGATAGAGGAACGTTCAACAAATAATTTCGTGGTTGTGTGCAAATCTGGATATCTTACTTTTTGCATACAATATGCACCTATCAATGCATACACCAGTTACGAGCATATTCAACCTATTTTTCCAAACCTTAATCAACAAATGTCAACTGTTATTCCGCAAGATATGGTAAAGTTTATTATTATTATTAAAATACTAAATAAATCACTAATACAAAAAATTATAAAGCAGTTACAAGACAATTGCGACTACCTCGAAGAACTGAAATGTTTATTCCTCTGAGTGCAAAATCCTTAAAAAAATCTTTTCGAAGATATGGTCCAGCAAATTTTCAAATGCTGCATTAACTCATTCAAAGAAGTTAACTTTTTGAAAGCGGTTACAAGGTTTTTTGGAGATTCACGAAACAAATTTCTGGATGGTATAAAGAATAAGATTAACGAATTCAAGAAACAAAGAATTAAGTAAGTTTTTAATTTCTTTGTCTTTATATACTAGCTATTTTTAGTAAATTTTTTTCATTTACAGAAAAAAATTGTCAACACAGCCTTAGGAAAGTGAAATTATTGTATTTGTCAATGAATCTGTAACAATAGAAGTTTTAGAAAGATGGATAAATGCAATAAACACGATCAACTTAAGAGATCAAAATACCCTACCTACTTTATGAAACTTTGTTCAAAGGGCGTTTATCATAAATTATGATTCAAGAGATACTGAAATGATAAAAACTCTGGATAGCATAACGAAAGACATTGCAGTTCCGTCTCGAAATGGAAGAAATATTGCTAGTAACATGCGATTGTGAATCAGGTATTTATTTATTACTTATAAAAATAGATATTTTACAACTTTAATTTAACAATCATTTATTTTTATTATTAATTATATTAGCGAAAAATAATAATGATACAAAGAAATTGAAGAAAAATAAGCTAATTACAAGGCTATTTTGCATAATTATGGTGTTGTAGATGTTTTGTTCTGTTAATTTTATTACATGAAAAAATGGTATACGAAATAATAGAACAAGAAAACACGTTTCGTTTTAAAAGTCAGATAGATATTGCATATTGTTTATTACAATAGTTTTATTACAATAATTTCCTTAATAGGTGTTTTATTATCATAAACAATGGTTTTATTAGATGATCATTTTTTGTTTCTATTATATTTTATTACAATAGTTTTATGACTCTTTTTATAATAGCTATATTTTTCATTAATTTTTATTAATTTTACATTAATTACATAAAACGTTTTTTTATTACAATAAAATTTTCTATAAATTTAAAAAAAAAATTTATACTATTTAATTACATATTATAATAAAATTTTATAATAATTAAAAAAAAAACAAAACAAAAAAAAATATATCTTAAAGATTTAGTAGGTTTATTGTCTGAAAAAATTAATCCAAGATGTTTATTTGATGTTATTTACCACATATTCAAGAAAATGCTATGACTTCAAAAAGGCATTTCTTTGATAAATTCACGATCATGATACGATCTTGCCTGATACGATTTTGTCATGTGTTGGATACTAAATTATTTTGATTTGTTAACGATCTCTTAGCCGCATGGTAACAAATCATGAGTTTCTGCAAAGAATCAGGTTATATCAGAAAGAATTGTCCTTTAAGAATCCTTAATAATAATAATAATAATAATAATGTCTTTAATAATATATCTTAATGAATCCTACACAAAATAATATCATAGTCTTATTTGCTAATTTAGTTAATCCAGTTAATAATATACTGAATAATCTAAATGTAAATAATAATATTTAAGCTTTATAATTGCTGGTTCAGCTACTTGAACAAATTGCTAAGGATGGTTAAATTCAACATTTAAACTAAATGGTATACCTTCTGTGGGTAAAGATACGAAACTAAATAAAACCCTTCTAATTTATCACTCACAGAAATTTATATAAACAAAAGAAGATGAACTGGAGGAACAATAACAGTTTAATACCATAAATAAAAAAACTCAATAAAAACCTAAAGTAAAAAGAAAATCACTAGCTCAACCTCCAGTTGTACATATGGTTGACTCTTATATACTATAATAGTTCTTTGACTAATAAGCCAATATAACTAATGGTTAACTGCTTGCAATAAACCCAAAGTTTACAAAGAAAGTAATTAAACAATTAAAAAAAACCAGTAGCTTGAAAGGTTAATAAAAGAAAGGAACCAGTACAAATGAAAACAACTGAAGTACTAAAAGCATTTATGGATACTAATGAAAATAAAGAAGAAACCTCTAATGCATTTAAATCTATTGAAGAAGATGATTTACTTGTCCAAATAAAAGGATATCAAAGTAATGCTTCAGAAAAAAATCAACAGCTTCTTATTATCAAGTCGTATAAAAAATAAGAAGGTACAATTAATTGTTAATTCAGGATCTACTAGTTGTATTATTTCTTTGAGACTCTTGAAAGAATTAGATATGAAATTGATTGACCTTTTAAAACTATTGATAAATATAAATAGTAAAAGACAAAGACTTATTGGAATGGTTAATAACATTTCTCTTAGAATAATAGGAAAAATAATTCCCTTTAATGCTATTGTTACTGAATCTGATTCCTATGGTATGATAGTTGAAAATGATTAATTTGAAAAATTAAATGATGAAATCAGTTATTACAATAAATTAATGACCTTATATTAAAAGAATAATTTAATTACAATTCCTATCGAATATAAAACATCAATGATTGTAAAAATTGAAGAAATAAATGAGAAAGAATACAATAAAGAAATGGAGGAGAATAAATCTGAAGAAGAATATGAAATTAAAGATGAGAAATAAATGTTCTATTATACTGAAGAGATCATCATTGAATAAGCTAATGAAATACAAAAGAAACTTCAAGGTGATTTAAAGGAAACAACTGAATAGAAAGAATTATACTACTAATATAAAAAACTTCAAAAAGAAAACTTTTATACTGAAAATTTAAATAAAGAACATAAAAAGATCTTTGAAAATTTTATGAAACAATATTATGATTTATTTATTTAGGAAGAAAATCAGTTTAGAAGAATCTTAATAATTAAGCATAGCATTAAAACAGGAGATATTTTTCTAATCAAACAAAGATTCTATTATACTTCTTACCAGAATCAACAATTTATAAAACAAGAAATTCAATGATTATTAAATGCAAGACTTATTCAATTGTCAAAAAGTTAATAGACTTCACCTGTTGTAGTTGTTGAAAAAAAAATGGAAAGAAACGTCTCTGTGTTGATTATAGGAAATTAAACAACATTACAAAATGTGACAATTACTTTCTCTTAAGGATCGATGATATGCTTGATACACTAAATAGATCTTAATAGTTTTTATCACTTGATTTATCAAGCGGTTTTGGCAAATTGAAATGAAAGAAAAGGATTGTGAAAAAACTACCTTTACTACTAGATTTGGGACTTTTGAATTTAATATCATACCCTTTAGTTTATATAATACCCTGCTATATTTTAAAGATTAATAGACACTGTTCTTAAAAATGTCCTATAAAAATATGCTATTATCTATATCGATGATATCAATATTAGATCGAAAACTTTTAAGAAAAATTTATTGTATCTTAAATAGGTCTTCTTAAGACTTTTTCAAGCTGGATTGAAATTAAGTCCAAAGAAATATTTCTTCTTTAAACTAAATTACTAGTCTTAGAATATGTTATTGAACGTGAAGACATACAAACTAATCCTGAAAAAATAAAGGCTATACAGATTTTTTCAATACCAAAAGACCTTACAAATTACAAGATTTCATTACTTTAGTTTCATACTATAGAAAATTTATAAAAAACTTCTCATCTATTGTTGAACCTTTAAATAGATTGTTAAAAAAGAACATATACTATGCTTAGGAAAAAGGTCAACAAACAGATTTTGAAAATTTAAAGCAATGTCTCATTACTCCTCCTATTCTTGCTTATTCTGACTTCACCAAACTATTTATCCTCTATACCGATGCTTCAAATTATGCTTTAGATGCAATTCTCTCTCAAAATGATGATGATAAAAAGGAACATGTTATATGTTATCACTTACGTTGTTAAGCTTAAACAGTTCGTCGTTAAGTTAACAAAGATTATTTGCTAGTAGGAAGTTTAAGTACGTCTAAACTATGGAAGAAATAAATATGAATAATTAAATTGAAGGGTCAGGTTCATCTTTATTGATATAGATTTAAAGAAGAATGAATTATTTAATGAGCAAAGATAAGTTTTAGAGATAAAGTATTGATTTATTAGAGAATTGTAATGACTCTACTATTTAGCAGATCAAAGATACAGAGTATTTATAACTAACCTATCTAAACTAACAAATATAATACATATAACGAATATAATAAATCTAATAAATCGGTCAAATATGACCAATTTGTTATTTTTATCGGATTTGTTCAATTTGTCATATCGGTTAGATCGGCCAACCAATTCAAATCACATAATTGGCTATAGTTAATTGGCACAGCATGGATCATACTTTCAATACTAGTAGGATCTTAAACAAATATGAGTATAATTATTTTATCGCTAAACTTGAATGTTTAGCGGTTATTTGGATTATAAAATACTTTCATCACTACCTACATAGACAGAAATTTACTGTAATTACAGATCATACTACTTTAATTTATCTTAAAAATATGATGAATTCAGTTGGAAAATTAGGACGTTGGCTAATAACTTTAAATAGCTATAATATGAAAATTATCAATTACCTAAGAAATTTACATACAAATATAGATACGTTAAGTCAGATTCAATACTAAGAAAAACCAACTTAATTTATTAGAAATCAGAATTTGAATTTATTAACATCTCTTGATAATGGATTTTTGATTTTAACCTAACTATGAATTTAGATACATATTTTGAATCATACAATATTTAATGAACTTTATCCTGCCAACCAACCTAAATTATAAACAACAAGCAGCAATTAAACAAAAAATAAGGTTCTTTATAATCATAAATGAACAATTATATAAGTGGAATAAACAAGTACCATAACGATTCTTGAAAGTAATTTGAGAATATGAAATTGAAAGTATTTTGTATAATTTAATGCTGATTCTTTAGCTGGATACTTTGCACTTGATGAAACATATAGAAGAGTAAAAATTAGATACTATTGATCACAAATATTCGATGATGTGTGATAGTATAGACAAACTTGTGATACATATCAGCGAAGAGGAAAAAGTAAGCATACTAAACCTCTATATCTAATTAAAGTAGAATAGTTTTTTGATCAAGTAGAAATAAATATTATAAGACTTTTACTAATAATATCAAAAGGAAATACATATATAATAGTAGCAACTA
Source organism: Funneliformis geosporum (assembly GCA_946474995.1). Taxonomy (NCBI): domain Eukaryota; kingdom Fungi; phylum Glomeromycota; class Glomeromycetes; order Glomerales; family Glomeraceae; genus Funneliformis; species Funneliformis geosporum. The sequence continues at coordinate 12,040 of CAMKVN010002734.1, forward strand.
ATTATCTAATAAAATAGCTGAAAGTGAGAGTAATACCTAATCAAAAAGTATTATCAGTAGTTTCATTCTTTTATAAGGATATTATATATTATCACAGATGCCCAAAAGAATTTTTAACTGATTGTGATACACATTTTGTTAATAAAATATTGAATCCTTTTTATGACAAATTAGGAGTAAAAAACAAATTATACTATTCACAAACTAATGGCTTAATTGAACATTTCAATAGAATCCTATGTAAAATTTTAGCAAAATTTGCTAATGATAATAAGGATGATTAGGATAACTTTGTAGCCTCTGCACTCTTTGCATCTAGGATAAAAATACATAAAATAACATAGTATAAATCTTTTTATCTTACATATAGACAAAATATTATATTGCCTATTGAATTTTAATCTGTTACACCTAAGGTTGCTTGTCTAAACTCATTTTGGATTTGGCAAAATGGTAAAACCTTTAGTTTCGCTAAATTTTTACTAAG
>CAMKVN010002735.1:0-12521 GCA_946474995.1 Funneliformis geosporum
ATCAGCAATCTGTTTCTGACTACTAAATCTTGTCATGTGAATTAACTCATCTATGTCATTGTTCCCACTGCTTATAAGTGATGCATCAATAGTAATAAGTGTTGTCCTTTTGCATTTTCTACATTGAGATTGTTCTGTAATTCCAAAAATTATATTTGTCGTTAAACAATATTTACATCCATAATATGTTATGGAGCAAGATTCACACCATTTGAGACAATCAGTTTCAGCTTTTAGATTTTTTTTCGATTTACAATTTATACAATTGCTTTTTTGATCCCACCATGGTAAATATAGAATTGGAACAAGGTTTTTAGTATAAATTGATCGTACCCATCCAGAAGAAATTTTATAACAATCTGAACATATCATATAGTTAATAAAACCATTGTCAGGTATTTTATGATAAACTAACTTTCCACATAATTTACAATCCTTGTTTCTTGAATGTATATAACCTTGACTTAATTGATATACTTGTTTGAAATAATAAATATCGGAGCAATTTTCACACCATTCATGAATGTTTTGTGTGCAAAAACCTATATTCCTAGCTTCATGTTTATTACAACTATAATCATTTGTAACTATAAGTACATCTAAATACGTATTATTTTTATCAATACAACCAATATACTTGGTTAAGCAATGTTTACAATATTTTTGACTCATTGTATAGGAGTATCCATTTCCGCAATGACAATCAACATCATTTTTTACAAATGGAATAAACGTAATTGGTACAGGACTGGATTTTAATTTTGGTGTTGGATCTAAAAAGCTTTCATCATTTTTAATCGTATGTTCCATTTTGAATTTTTGAATTTGAAAAAATTCACGACATTAAGGGTTTATTTAATGGTTAAAGTTGGAAAATTCTAGAATTATATTTAATTCGATTATGATTTTTCTTTGTTTCAAGAACAATATTAATGCAGTAGTTAATGTACTGTCATGTACAAAAATCAACAATGATAAAGTACAATATCTATTGTCGATCATTTTGAACACAAAAAAATTAATTTTAATAAGTAAATTTGTTTCGACTACACTACATATATAAAACACCGAAAATTAAAACATAAACTTTTTTTTTAAAGAGTAAACTTAATAAAGTAAATCCATAATAAATCGATTACTTCTTTTTATTTATTTTTAGATTGAAAAATGTTGATTAATTAAAAGTTTCCGAATTAATCATTAATAATACAAATACAAATACAGAGTCGTTGAGCAAATCATTTAAAATTCACTTCAAGCAACTTATGAATGACAATTAAAATGAAATAATTACTTCAGATCTTTACTAGTTTTTGTTTCGGTGTTCGATTTGCAAATTTGAAGTTTAAATTCTCGCATGATTGTAATTCACATACCACGTATAAAAAAAAATTATCTACCGTAGATTGTATCATGATAATGATGAGCGATTACACAATTAACAAGTTTACAGCACATGATTAATTCGACATTAAAATAATCTGTAAAAATTAATACAATATATATTTTTCTACATTTTTAATCAATTCAAGGCATGTGTGCTATCCATTAACAGTTAAACATGTTTGTTCTATTACCAACAAAAAAAAAATTTCATGTGGTTATCTTCACGTATAAGAATGCACTCATAAATGAAATTTGAAGCTTTATGTTATTAATGATAATGAGCTGTCTTAATGCTCGTCATCCTAAAAAATTTTCGAATTTCGTTCGTCCAATTTGTATTAAGATTTCAAATTTTGAATCTAGAATAAGCTCTAATAAACAAATTGTAATGAGGTCAAATTATCATATGGGAGCGTTTCCAGTAAAAACACATATGATTTACTATATCTCGACTTGATTTTACCGGAAACATTCCCATGTGCGTTAATACAAATTAACTCTGTTAAACCGTCATCATATACATAATTATGTTTTCCTTTTTGTTGACGCTTTTGAAATAACGTCTTTTAATCATTCGCAAGATACCGCTAATGATTATGAAAGTTTCTTGGGACTGGAAGAGATCACGTCGTGATCATTTATGCAGACAAAAATAAAACGGTTGAAGAAATGACACATTCAAATATTCTTTTCTTCCGGTCACAATATTTCATGTGACGCTATTACATAAAATGAATGGAAAAGTGATTTTAAAGGAACCAAAAATTATATTAAGGTACTGCAAATTTTTAATGGTAAATGATGATTAATTTAGAGGTTGACCATATCTCGAATTTTTTTAATGCAAATTAGAATATTTATGTCGGAAAGATCGATTTTATAAGATTGGAAGGTCTTGAAGTATTGAACCTTTGGAAACTCTTAGAAGAACTTGATATCCAAACCTTGTTACCTTGCCTTCAAGGATATTTAATTTCAAAATCCTATAGGAATTATTGAAATAACTAAACTACATAAACCATTTACAGATTTGTGTAATATATTGGACTAAAGGCACTTATAATGGAAGAAAGGTAACCTTTACATGGAAGAGGTCGTAATATGTGATATAATGATTGGTTCGTGTATTGCATAACATCCCTATATTACTAATGATCTGTTGAATGATTTTTTTTAAAGTTTTCCTTAAAGAAAGTTGTTATATACACATTTAATTTAAGAAATTTTTAGAATTCAGAAGCAAAAGTAGATAATGATATACGAACATCTAGAATTAATTATTGATTCTTGCCATTTGCCATTGGATTGAGAAAAGTAAAATATGAAATTATGAATGACCCTTATAAATTCTGCTTACTCTACTGTATATTACCAATAAGGATGTGATCTGAAATTAAATATTTTCATGAAAAATGCGATAACAAAGGGATGAATCAAGCATTCAGAACATTTGGAAGGTTTAATTCATTTGGCGGACTTCAAGTTCTTATAGAGTAGTGGCAAAATATAATTATATTTGTAAACTGGAAAGACCCTCAAATTTCAAATGTCAATGATGAATAGTTTCTCATGTATTTCGGTAGTAAAAACAACTAATGAAGATATGAAAACATTTCTTCGAAAGTATGTTGATTTATTATAAAAATGAAATTTATTCACGAATATTATTTAATTTTGATGAAGTTATAGATTTAAACCATGAAAGTGATTGATTAAAGTGTTCAAATTATTAACTAGTATTATTAAACAGAAAAAAATTAATTCGTATGTTAATAAAGTTATAAAATATGTTAATTATAAATATAGTAAAATAAGAAAAATTAAAAATCGATTAAATTTTTGATAAAATAATAACAACTTATTCTTGATAAATAATTATAATAATATAGCCAACTCAACTAGAAAAGTTCTTTTTTTATTATTAATGCAAATAAAATTTAAAGCTTTTTTAGTAATTTTCTCTTTAAAATTAATTAAGGCTAATAAAGTTATTCTTGGGTTTGGATCAATAGACCGAAACTCAATTTGCCGACGATCATACACATGACCGACAATCATATGGTCGATAATCATTTTGCCGACAGGTACGTTCGGCCTACAAATTTTTTTATATTTTTTACTGTAATATAAAATAACTAAATTCAATTGAAAAATTAATATCTTTTATTATCATTATATGCAAACAAAGCAATCAAAACAATTTCAAATAATTCATAATATAACAAATAATTAAATTGTAAACTATTTAAAATGAAATATTGTGTGCAAACCCCTGAGAAAGTCCATCATTTGCCTATTTTCCCGATCATTATATATTCTTTGGATTCGGGATTCATGTTCCCGATCCTTCTTTTTTGGTAAACATAGTAAATCATATGATCTGTACCTCAATTTTAATCCACCCATAGTGCTTGCTCCTAATATTTGTCGGTAACATGCTTGTCGGCCAAACGTATCAAATGATTATCGACCATATGATTGTCGGTCATGTGTACTTGTCTGCCGAGTGATTGTCGATCAAATGATCGTCGGCAAATTGAGTTTCGGTCTATTGATCGGGTCCGTTATTCTTATACACTATACTATATAGGATATATTTATTCATGCCATGTAATTTATTTTAGAATTTTTAATAAAAAAAAAATAAAAAATGATGATTAAGTAAATTACAAAATAATTTATTGTATATTTTTTATTTTTGGTATTACAATTCAACAATAATCCCTATTTGTAATAACAAAAAATAAGTTACAATTTTTATATTACTATTCAATGTTATTAAGTTGTAAGGTCATCAGATGGTCGTTTGCTATTAAAATAAAATCGAGTTACGAGACATAATAAATCATGAGATTCGTAACATGATTTTAATAGCAAACCCAGATGGTCAGTAATAGAAATACAAAATTGACAAGTTTCAATTGTTACATTAATTATGAGTGTTGCTGAAACTACTTGCAAGAAAAATCGTATCGTTCTTTGTAAAGTAAACTCTGAAATAAGTAGTTATATATTCTGATTCTTTACAACATCCTTTTTTATCATTACTTTGTACCAGCCTCAACGATAATATTCACTGGCTCCTCAGTACCAATACTAAATATTAAGAAAATCATCTCAGATATTAATTTACAAGGAAGTATAAAAAACCTATCACTTACTTTTCCGATAAATTTATCTTGCACTGAAACTTCCCAAGGGAGGTGGCTTTTATTTCTCAAGCTGTCTTCCAGGAATGGCATTACGAAAAAAACTTCCTTCAATAGTTATCTCTGGAGCAGAGTGACTATATTAATAATAAACATTTGATTATAATGCAATACCAAGAAATTGAATATGTATTTAAGTAACAATTCATGATATGTACTAGTTTAATAAAATCAGCAATATAAACTTGGATGGTATGGTAGGGTATGTTTATAGGTTGCGACGACTTAATGTTAACCGGTTAAAATAGTTAATTTTAACTCCGGCAAAAACTTTAATTTCGGGTGAGTTTAATTTAACCGATTAATTAACTGGTTAAAGAATTTTTAACCCGGTTATTAACCAGTAAGGATTTTGGGCCGTTTCCAACCTCTCATAATTTGGGGTTTATAGGCCGCATATTCTCCATTTATTTCATATCCTTAACGGCCAATTAAATAAAATATTAATAAATAAACGTTATGAACCTGTTTTGAAATGTATTACGCAGCAAAAAACTTAATGTCCAAATGGCACTATCTTTCATTCAGTTGTAAAACATGCTCGACTCTAGATAAGAATTAAAATGTAAGTGTCCGAAACTGAAAAAAAGCCATTAGTCAGATTTGTATATGACACACGTATTAAATAGAAATATTACATATTTTACCTGTTACAAGGTTTTTAATAATATGGGATCTTTGCGATATAAAAGGGGAAACAGCAGGGAAAAATAAATTTTACTTTTTAATGCCAAAAATGATTTTTAGGCTAAAATATGTTCAAATTTAGCATTAACTCATTTTTATTTTCCCCCTTTCTATTGCAAAGGTCCTTTATGAACAAATGCAATTGGTGTGATTGTTCGCAGCCACTTCTTAAGTCTTTTGGTTCTAATAGGTTCAGCGAGAATTATCGAATTTTCTCCTTACTACAACACTTCATCTATTTTTATACTTGGGAACTTCTATAATTTTTAGAAGTAGAAAAAAATATTAAGTTGTTCAATATTGCTTCCTTGAGAGGTTATAAACTTTCTCAAAGGAAAGGGAAGGGTAAAAAAAAAATCCTCCTCCTCGAAAGAAAGGTGAAAAAATAATCGTGAAAAAATCTTCCTCAACAATATGATATGCTTTATTAACGACTAAATTTCTTGGGTTTACATATTAAAGTGAGTTAGGATTGAAGAGCAAAAAATGAAAAAAAATTTTTAGGGGAGACTAACCTTTATTTATTAGCAAATCTTTATTACCGAAGTATCGCATTACGTCATGAGTTGGTGGCTTTCAAAACGAACGCTTTACGTCACGCGTTTGGTGGCTTATTAACCAGTAAAAAAGTTTATCACATGAATTAACTTTCAGAGGCTTGTGATTGATAATTAGACAATGTTAAATAAAAATAACATTCACAAAACAAAATTATTTTATTCCCTTTTCGGCTGGAATTATAGGATATTGTTTAAAATTTTCATTTTGTATTAAATACATTTTAACAACTAACGTAATGAACTTTTTAAGTGGTATCTCGAAAGAAAAAAATTCAGAGATTCGTTCCTTTAAATAATAGAATGGAAAACAATGAAGTTTAATAATTATTATAAAGTATTTACACGATTTTCAACATTGTGATTAGTAATAAATGACGTTTACATAAATAGGTAGAAATCTGCAAAAACTTGATTAAAAACCACATTCTAAAATCAAAGAAATGATTATACTAAAAATTCTCACGAGTAATTTGACAAATTTTTATTAAATAAGATTTCCAGGTTATGTTACTGATTTCTTTCGGGACGATTAAACCTCGTTATTGTTCAGTTAGATTCCTGCGATGTATACACCATTTGTAACCTGATGAGATTACCTTGATCATTGTCAGGTAGTAAAGGCTTACAAAAGGTTTCGGTTGTTGTAATGATTGGGCTTTAATTTTATAGGTGCAAAAGATATAAATACGAGAATCATCATAATTAATGGGAAATTTTCATTCAACAATTAGCTACATCAAGTTCCCTTTGGTAAGTATTATTTTTTTTTTTTGTGAACGTTTTATCTATTTCCAATCCTTTCAAACGAAAACCAATTTGCAGATTATTATGTTTCACTCCTTCCGGATGGTTTCGTTCAGTGATATTCCTTCCAAAATCTGACACGCCATTTGTATCTGATGAGACTATTCTTAATTACTCTTGGTCAATGCCAGGAGTAAACGCTTACATATGGTTTCAGCTGTAGTAATGCTTGGGGCTTAATTTTATAGGGCAAAAAAAATTTTATAATATGCACACCATTACGATTTTCATTATATAAAGTCACGTGAAAAAAATTTACTATAAAAATAAAATCCATGAATTTTTGTAAAAAATTGAGGCGGCCGGGTTACGAGAATCTAAAAATTTTTTTTTGCCCGGCCTAATATTCAATTACCTTATGTACATATATATCAAGTTTTGTACGGTAGGTAAGTTGAAATCTTTAGAAAAAGTGTGCCGAGTCTTCATTTTGTCAATTTATAATTGGATTTTTTATTTTAACTAATTATATTCTAGGTAGTCCTTTTTTAAAATTTACCGATTGCATATATTGATTAATTGACATTTGATCATAAATTTCCTTTTATAATAACATTAAAAAATTGTCATTTTTTAATCAAATAAAAAATTATTTTGGCAATCCCGATGATAATTCTTTTTTAATTAGTTAACTGTGGTATAATTTCCTTCCTTGAGATTATCAATCAAATGCCAGAAATGACAGAATTCGATTGTCAAACGGCGCAGCGATTGTTTCGAATGCAAGAGTGACATCTTCAATATTGAGGTTAATTACTATGTATAAACGATCGCAAAACTATACAATTGAAATATAGAATAGAAGTCAATAAGCTACCTAGTGCTCCGAAATGTCCGGATTATTGACCCGACTCAAATTTAGATGATTTAACCGACGACAGAATATAATTTACTGAGAATATATAGATTATATGCAGATTTAATATGTAAAAATTAACCCGTCGAGTCGTATGTATCGAGGAACGGATAACGACTTATGCATTTATTCAGGTATCAATCCGACCCTTTCGGATCTCATAACATAACACGACTAATTGCAACAATACAATTAGGTTACGGTTATGAGACATAGTAAATCATATGATCCGAACATGATTTTTATGAATTTTAATAGCAAACTCCCATATGACCTTAATTAGCATTAAATTGTTGCATAACTAATCGCTTATAAACTTATTGCGCAGTATTGTCACAGGACAAATATTGATGATAGAACGTGACATTTTCAAAAATTCATGGGAATAGAAGATTCCGAGATTCCAGAATCACATCTAAAAGATGCGATAATATTAGATTGACTCATGTTATTTTATTGATAATCAATTTGAAATATCATTTAATTATTTGAAATATTTCAAAACTTTCTACAATAAACCTATGTCGAAAGCCTACGTCAGCATAATCATACCCATCATCATCATCATCATCATCATCATCATCATCATCATAATCAAAATCATCCTCATCATACTCATCATCTTCATCTTTGTTATAATGCCAAATATTACTATTCGGACAATATAAATTGCCCATACTGGGTCCTTGGTTATCATAACAAATTAAGGCAAAATTTTCATTGATAACATAACCCACTTTTGCAGTTGAAATTTTTTTTCCATCCGTAAAATTAAATAAAAAGCTTACTTTTGAAACTTTAATACGATTTCCATTCCAATCAAGTGGATTATACCCTCCTATTAGTTGTGCTGATCCTTGAATTTTGGCTATCCAAATGGTAGCTCCTTTGCCATCACAATTTCTATGAAAATCTTTAGAATTAAATGCGTTCTGACCTGATCGATATAATAGCCTAAATTTATAAGGAATCTTTTTTTTGTTGTAGTGTGAAGAAGCCTTTTTGTCGATCCATGAAGCAAAAAGAGAAATGTGTTTTGAATTAATTAAAGTTGAATCTATATTTGGCTTTCTTGAAGGTGCCATTTTAACTTTAGGCTTGATATTAGGAACCATATGAAACTCTAAAAGACTATAAACTAAATCTTGTGGTAATACTTCTCTATAACAATAAACTTTGTAAAAGTAATCTGTAGAATTGATATCATAAAATCTAATTAAAGGAATAAATCGGTGCAATGACATCTCCATTTTGGTAATATCTTCTTTACTCCAGGATGTTGGATCATTATTCACATTTTGTTGGATAAGACACCATTTTAATAAATGATTCCAAGCTTCAATTTCTTTCATATTTAAATCATTTCGTTTTAGCAATAATTCCAATAAAGGCGCCTTTAAACAGAAAATTTTATCGGAATTAAATAAATCTTCGGGTTCTTGACATATCTTTTCAATGCAAATATTCAATAAATCCGTAAATCTCTCGTGTTGATAAATGGTTTCAAGAATTTCAACTGGATTTTGATGTAAAAATTCCTTTTGATGTTTAATCAAAAATTCTTGAATATGAGAATCTAATGGTTGGATATCAAGTTCATCCACTGCTATTAACAATTTCAATACATCAGGGACTTGTAAATTCTTCAATTCAATATTTCCACAATAAATAAACCTAAAAATTAAAAAAATGAATTAATTAAAACCGAATTTAAAGATAATATATTTTTTTTTATTTATTTACCTAAGTATAATATTGAATAAATGTGGTGAAATATTAGGTTTTTTTAAAATAAATTTATCATTTTCCTTCTTAGCCCATTCCTTAGAAAATGCTGTACGAAAATATTGTGATCTAATACATAAAATATTTGAATGTCCATGAATTTCTTCAACATTTGGTTCTTTTCCGGCATAAATAATCACATCATATCCTAATTTTGTTTCAAATAGTTTTTCATAATCATTGGATAAATCTTTCCAAAAGTTTGAAGACATGGTTAAAATTAAAGAAGAAAAAAAAATTAATAATAATAATGGCGGCGCGTCAAACATATTAATTGCTAATGATCTGCGTAAGACGTCATAGGAAGACTTTCATGTGATTGGCTGATACGGTTACACGAATTTTATAATTGACATTGTAATTATTTATATGTAGCACGTGATATTGTATAAACCATGTATAAACTATAAAACTCATATTAACTTAAAATTAAGCTATCTATATAGACTTCGAAAAAATTGAACTGTCTATTTCGATGATCCATACTTCGTTTCGATATTAAAAAATAGATAGTTTATGTGGTTTTAGTAATTTGTTTTTAAAATATTTGCAATTTATTATTTAAAATTTATTTATTTTTACAAATTTTTACAAATTTGTTTTAATTTTTTAGACTAGTTTAAAATCAGCAAATGATCGAGTTAAATAAAGCTGAATTACTAATTAAATAAACCAAAGCTTTTATTTATTATTTATAAATATTATTGTGATTGAAATTTCCGCAATGCATTTTTCAATGTAAATGTCATACATTCTACTGGTTCATTTTCATCATTGTCATCATAAGGAATATTATCATCATCCCTTTCAACTTGTACTTCATTGAATTATTGTAATCGTATTAGTAAGGATTGGACATGTTCATCAACACCATTTTGTAAAAATAAAAGGCAATGTAAATACTTGAATCCATTATTATCATAGCAAATTTTATGATATGTATGGCCGCAAGCTAAAATTATAATTGTATCTATATTAATAGATGAAAGAACAAAACAATTAGTTTCATCACAATAACTAAATGGGTTTGGTTTATACAAAATACTGTAACCTAAAGGAAGTTTGCATAATTTTACTTCTGGCATTTTCATCGTGGCTAAAATAATGGTATCATCATTGGATTTTCTTTTCCCTTTCCTTTTTGAAGATGAGCTCACAGGGATAGCCTGTAATGGAAATATTAATGGTATTTTATCATTAAATAAGCATTTATAAATGTCAGAAAAACATTGCAACAAAAAACAAGCATTTTTTTTTGTTAAAACTATAATATCCCGTGCATAATATTCATATGCTGCCTATGTTGATGTGTACACAAAATTTTCCTTGAAACCATTATTAACCAATCGTAATTGGTTGATATAATGCACATATTTAATAATCTGTTGTGCCTCTGTATGTTTCTGTGTACCTCTACGCAAGAAACTATGAAAAATCTCAACAGTTACATCTGAGAATTTTGGAAGTTCAGCATTAATGGTCTCTAAAATTAGATGGTTATGTAACTCCCAGTAAAAGATATCAGAAAAGAACATTAATGGTGCTTTAGTATAGTTTCTGTGCTGAAATCTAAGAAATATTATCCAGACACGAAAGCATGATTCCAAATAAGCATTGAAGTCACCGGATCGAAAAAACATACGTAAATATCTAAAACCAAAGAGATCGTATTGTCAAGAAGATCCTTAAGTGTAAGATATTCAGCATCTTTACATAAGTGTCCAAATTTTGCTTCAACTACTTTAGAAATTTTCTGCCAAGCACTATGAGAAATTTCTAAAAGTAGATTGATACGCCATAGTTTGGGTTTTTGTGCAAGCGGTTTTCGTTCTTCAAATATGTCCTTATACATGGCTGAAAAGAAAGGCTGATACTGAAGAAATACCAATTCTCGGCTGTTTAATGAAATATGTAGAGGACCTATAATAGGAATAAAAGATAAGATGGAATCAGTAATATTCGAAGAATCATGATGAAGTAGATAACGAGAGATAGCCGTTCTAAGATAAATTTGACCTGGCCAATCAGCAACAATAAGGATAATCTGTCCTTTTTGGATATATTGTTGCATAGATGGAACATTTATGATAGCACTAATGGCTTTAATATATGTATCTAAAGAATGAAGGTTATTTTCTTATAAATCTACAAGAATAACATCCTTCATAGAGCGAACAACATGTTTTTCTTTCAGCCTAATATCATAACTATACACAATTAATTCTTCTAATTTTGTATCATTATCAACTGCACGAAATCCCCAACGTTGATTATGTGAAAATCTATAAAGCATCATGAATTTATTTTCCAAATTCATTTTGATCAACTCAGCATCAACTAATATAAAATTATGTATACCTGCTTTTTGAATTGCATTCTGTGAAGGGATCAGATTAATTAGGATTGTTGCTAAATGTGCGGCAGTAGATGTGGTGGTTGTATTGGGCATCCATTTGGTATAAATACTATGATAATCATCGATATTTAATACCATTGCTTTATCTGCATATTTAGTAAGTGCAGAATCAATGGTCTTGATGTGTTTTTTGGATGCAGTAGTTTTGTATCGAGTAATCATACGAGATGTAGTAGTTATACCAAAATTTGCAAGAGTATCTATAGAAGTATTAGAAGTACCACTAGAATCTAAATACATACCTAAATCTTTCTTTGCATCATTAACGAACTTATTCCGAATTCCACAAAGAAAATAGCATATAAATAGGAATTGCTTCTTTACTTGAGCTTGTGAATTTTTATTTTTAGAGGATGGATTAGATGAAAGATATAATTCATCAAAAAATTGCTTTAATCTTATATCTTCTACTTCTATGGTTGTCCAGAATTCATCATAAGAATACAAAGTTAGCTTTTTTTCTTTATTTTCACGAGTATATAAAATGTTTGTTAGCACTTCTATTGTTTTAGAAAGGGATAAAGTGGCATTAGTTTGAATATGAGATTCATTAGCTTAAGCATGTTGTTGAAATTCAAGCGAGCTTCTCATTACAATTCCATTATAACAATCCAAGCAAATTATATCGTTTTCTTGTACATAATTTGGCAAAGTATTGTTAACTCAACCTTTATCAAGAACATATTTAATCACCTTTTTCCAGTTAGTTAACTTTTTTCAGCATATAGTAATTTTGCATGGTCCAGTAATAGGCATATTTGCTTCTTAACTAAAGTACCTTTAGTTTTCAGATTCTTTTGAGATTCTTTTGCACAGTG
>CAMKVN010002736.1:0-12513 GCA_946474995.1 Funneliformis geosporum
TTGTATACGGAAATATTTACGAATTTATTATACTGTTTGTCTACGTTTTTTATATGTTTATTAAACGTATTATTTCCATATACTTTCCTTATACTAATTATTTATAGGGTATATGAGATCTATTATTTAAAATATATTAATCCTAATCATAAATTGTAATATCTTTTAATATTTATTCACTTTGAAAAATTTGTTAAAAAGAAGTAAAGAAAAAATATTTTTATAAAAATAATACTGTTTATACTAATATAATAATTTTATATAAATAAAATATAAGAAATAAAAAAAAGAAAATGTATTTTTTGGTTTATTCATAGGTTAAACAAACTGTATTTTCCTTTAAAAAAACATGTTTTTATATGTATAATTTTTTAGAAAAATCCAATAAGGAAGAGTTTTTTAGTATAATATTCTATATTATTATTTCAAATAATAAAATTTATTGTCTAAAGCATAGTGGAAGACATTTACTTTTAGGTTATTTAAATGCAGGTCATTCTGTCTGTTCAAATCTGGCAAGCCTGATAGACCAATAACATTTTGTTTACATTATCATATGTTATGTCTTTTGTATTACAAAATAATTAATTATGTGAAATATGATATTATAATTTTTTATATATCATGCTTCAGATTTTGAATGGATCCCGTTTCCTAGTTTATAATAAATTATTAAAGAGATTTTAAAATTATTAAACTTTTATTATAAAACATTTTTAAAGATTATTAGAAATATTTATTATATGGGTTAGTATGTACAAAAATCAAGATAAAAACCTGATTTTTGTATATACTAACCCATATAAATATTTTATATACAAAGTTAAAAAAATATATAAATTTTAAAAGTTTAAACTAAAAATAATTATTTTATTAAAATAACTTCTTATTTTAGAAATTAATATCGATATGAATATTTATTATAAAATGAATTTAATATAAATTTAAACAAATGGAATACTATTATTATAAAATAGTTTTATATCTTAACTTATCCTGTATGGCTTGATATTATTTATTTCTATAATCCTTTATCCTAACTTTGTAAGATATTTGCTATACATAATTTTTATATTATTCTAGTAGGCTTGTTTATTACTTGTAATAACTTCATTTCATTGTTTCTAGCCAATCAAAGAAAGGAAGGTTGCACCAACTTTTCATATAATGGAATAAAATTAAAAAAAGTAACAAAATTTACACCTCCATATCAAGTAACTATTCATACTTTCTTTTATTTTTTTACAAGCTATGCCATTTAACTACGTAAGCATCTGCATCGCTTTATATGACTATACAGCTCAAACCGAAGATGAGCTTACTTTTCATGAAGACGATGTTCTTTATATACTAGAAAATGACGAAGAAGATTGGTGGAAAGCGAAATTAAAGAGCGCTAACACTGAAGGTGAACACCCGATTGGACTTGTGCCTCGTAATTATATTCAGGAAGTATGTATTTTTATTTGTTCCACTGTTTACAGATCCTACTTTAATGTTAACTTACGTCTATCGTCATTCATAATTAGGCTGAATGTACTGCAGTTTTAAGAGCTCTTTGGGATTATGAGGCTAGTTCGGAAGAAGAGTTATCATTTAAAGAGGATGATATGTTAAATTTATATGAAGAAGATGGGGATGGTTGGTTTTTGGTCAAATTTAACGATGTATTCGGTATGATTCCTCCAAATTATGTCGAAAAGGTAAGTCAATTCGTATTTTTTTTTTGTAAAAAAAATATATATATATTTCAGATTTTGATGACAAGGGCTTTACCAAATATAGGTATCCGTGGACTCTATTGAACAGTATGCACAAGAAGAAAATTATGATGAAGAAGAAGATAAAGAAAATCAGACTAATAAAGCAAAACCAGTATCATTATTTGACGCTTTATCAGTAAGTATCAGTAATATTGTGACGGAGTTCTAATTTATCATTGATATTTATGATAGTTCTTTTTTTTCATCTGTAATTGTAGAGCGCGAATAATACATATGTGGATCCATTAAAATTATATGCTGTAAAAGCCGCTCGTCCAAAGGCTGGATCATTAGCAAATGAAAGAAAAACTTGGTCTGTTACGGTAAATTTAATTGACTAGCAATTTAATTCAAATTGCACATTTTCATTAAAAAGCATATGTATTTTAAAAATAAAATTCCTTAGGAACTTGTTGGTGATAAGAAAAAACAAAAGAAGAAAGGTACTTTGGTGATTGGTAATGGTAGAGTCATTTTTGCCAGTGAGTCTGATAAGGTAATGATTAATTATTTAATTTTCATTTCGATTAATCATAAATTCATTCCATAAATTATATATTTAGGCGCCTGTTCGCCAGTGGGAAATTAATGATATTACAGATATTAATAAAGATAAAAAAAATATTTCATTCACATTTGGAGGTTCCAAGGGAGGAACGATTGATTTTCATGCCAATAAAAATGTTATTATAGAAATTTTTCAAAAAGCGGAAGATTGTCGTGCTAGTATAGAAATTCCTACAGTGAAGGTGGATAATTCTTCCACCAGATCAAGTATAGTTAGCCCTACATTATCTTCTTCACGTCCTTCATCGACTCATAAATCAATAGAGTCTGAAGAGCTTCAAGAATATGAGAATGATGAACAAGATGTATCAAATTCATATCATAGCGTACCTGAGGTTACTATAGAAGAGAAATATGTAGAAGAAAATGAATTGCTGTCACCTAAATTTGGTGTAGCACTATATGATTTTGATGCTCAAGGAGAAGATGAAGTTTCAATTCGTGAAGGCGATGAATTATGGATTATTGATGATGTAAGCAGTGAAGAATGGTGGAAGATTAAAAAAGGAGATGAAGAAGGGGTTGTACCCGCTTCTTTTATTGAAGTGAGTGTTATCATTAAGTTATTTAATTTATTATCAAGATTATATATAACAAATAATTAAATTATCGTTATTTATATCAGTTACATAGTGAAGAAGACATTGAAGCTGAGAAGGCTGCACAAGTTGCTGCCGCCGAAGCGGAGCGTCAACAATTTGAAGAAGAGGAACGTATTAAACGTGAAGAAGAAAGAAGGCGTCGTCAACGTGATGAAGAAGGACGTAAACGACGTGAAGCGGAAAAACGTGCTCTCGAAGAAAAGAAACGAAAAGAAGCTCAATTACAGCTAGCACCCCCTCCTCCAATTTTGCCAAGTATGATCACATTTAATAAACATATATTTTTTAAATTACTTTACATTGTGTTAAATTAGATTTTTTACAGATCGGCCAATTCGGGCGAATCCCTCTTTAGGTATATATTACTTGGGCTCTTGCAGCGTATGACTTTGTCATAAAATTGACTATTTATGAGGTTAAGAAACCGGCCCACTCAATTAGGAGCTTTTGTGCTTATAAGGTTGCACTTAAATGCGTAAAAACACCCTTATCGGTACAAGGGATCCTAACTCGAATCTCCTGTCGTCTTCTTGTCATCATTGTTGAAAGTGCCCGCTACCTTTTATCCTTACTCATTAAAAAAATTTTTTCGATGTTATTCAGAAGAAGCAGCTGTAAAGAAAATTCAGACTCCTTCAAACCGCGCATTGCCTGAACGACCAGCGCAAGCTTTATCTAAATCTAGTATGTTTTTATGTTAGGTGTATAATAATTGTATTAAGGATTTCAATTGTATTGATTATCCATCCTTTTTGTTTTAAAGAACCAATTCCGTCAAATACAAGGACTTGGACTGATCGATCAGGTTCTTTTAAAGTTGAAGCACAATTCTTACAATTAATTGATGGCAATGTACACCTTCACAAACTTAATGGCGTTAAGATTGCTGTTCCTGTCGATAAGATGAGCAAAGAAGACCTTGCTTACCTTGAGGACGTTACAGGAGAGAAAGTTTATGATAAAAATGATGATACCCCTCTAGCTGCTATTGCCGCTGCATATAAAGGCAAGGCGAGATTATCAAATAATTATGCTATTGATTATGATTGGTATGATTTCTTCCTTAATGCTGATGTCTCACATGAGGATGCCTTCGAGTATGCTAAAAAGTTTCTCGCAGAGAAGATGGATGAGAGTTCAATTCCTGATCTCGATCGTGATGTGATGAAGGGACTTGGTATCAAGGAGGGGGATATTATCAGGATTAAGAAATACATAGATCAAAAGTATAATTTCGGGAAAAAGAGAAACGTTAGTTTTGGTTCAACAAGTGTCATTCCTGATGATATAGATATACAATCAAAGAACAAACAAAGTGTAAGAAAATCACAGGTTCGAGATATTCCTTTTTGTTTTAAATGCTTTTAATATATTTTTTAAATTCATAATTTTAAATATTGACTTTATGTAGCCCGAAGATGTTCAAAAAGCGCAACAGCTTTCGGAATTTGATATTAAAATACAATTGAAGCGTGATGAACAATTGGCTAGGGAACTTCAAGAAGAGGAGAACAGAATAGCTCGAAGTGAAGGTCGTCAAATTCCGAAGTCTGCTGATCTATATAGTAATTTAGATTCTATTATACAGAGAGAAGAGAAAAAGACCCCAACAACAACACCACAACTTTTTGCTGCCAATAATGGCATGTTAAAAAATAATACAAAGAAAGCTCGCCCCCAACCCACAAAGGCAGCATCAATTCAGATTGATGCTAAAACTCTTGTTGCTAAAGGATCATTTGATGATGCTTTTAAGTCATCATCAACGACATCAAGAGAAAACAAATTTGATGATGATGCATGGGTTTCTAAAGATTTAACGCCACCTTTGGTACCTACGTCATCGTCTTCCACGCCACCTTCACCACCTCCACCACCTTTAATTCCTCAAGCTCCACCCTCTATCCCTTTCCGTTCTTCCAATTTATCTTCCACTAACCATCCTTTAAATAATTCGACTTCTCCCTTAAACCAAAATCAAATACCATCACATCTAATGGGACAACTTAGCTGGAATTCAAATAACATGAATATTCAATCATCACAGCCAACTCAGATTCACGCTCCTACTCCTCCACCAGTACCCCCACCACCACCATCACAATCCATTGTTCCTTTGAATAGTATGCTTCAACATCCTTTAGTTCCTGCAAAACCAGCTAGTTTGAGTACAAATAATAATATGATGAGTATTCAAAGATCAAATTCCACGGGTAGTTTTCAAGGGATGGGAACAGGAAATTTATCCGGACCTGTTGTCAATAACTTCAATTCCTCTTTAAATACTTGGAGTTCTGCGAGTAAGTTATAAATATTTTTATTTGTAATAATTGAGTTTTACTTAATACTAATAAAAATAATAAAATTTTCCAGGTCTAACGACATCTACGTTAACAAATTCTACGTCAGGATACAATTTATCAAGCGTCAATCAAATCCATTCCAGCATAGATACATCAAATCAATTACGATCACAATCATTTAATAGCAACAATAATTTAATAAATCCTTCATTTAATCAAAAATCATCAAATCAATCACAACAACTTCAATCTCAGCAATCATCAAAGTATGATCCTCAGAATGTATTTGCTTCAATGAAAAATGGTCAATTTGGTCCAATTGTACCAACAAGTAACTTTAATGCTAATGGTATATATGTTATTATCATTGTATAATAACTAGTATTATATGTTTCGTGTTAATAACATGATTTAATACCTCTCTATTTATAGCTTCGCAAGATAAATATGCTGTCTTCAAACAGGTGGATCCTAACGCTCCGAGTGTCTTAAGCAATTCAAGTAATTAAAAAACATATCTTCTTCTCTAGTGCATAATTCCAATGATTTACTCATTAATCAAATATTTTAGATGGAACAGGTTTTGGTCAAAATCAAGGCGGACTTATTAATTCCAATCAAACAAATTGGAATCAGAATAATCTTGGGTTCCCTCAACAAACGTCCAATTTCGGAATGAGCGGACAGAATTCTGGTTTGAGTGGACAGCCAAATCAAATGGGATTAAATCCGCAAGCATATAATCCGAATCAAGGATTAAATATTAATCCCGGAATGAATCAAGGATTTGCGCCCAATCCAAATTTCAATAACAATCAACAATACCCTGGAAGACAGGTAATGTAATAATGGAATTGCGATAATTTAATTAGTTAAAGCAAACTATTAATAATGTATTTTTAAATAGTGGTAACATATTACTTGGACAGGTTGGTGAATTATTCTAGAACATTTATTTATATTTATTTATCAAATAGAGTTTATATTATATAAATTTGGATTTTATGTAAGCATTTGCTGTTATAATAGCAATTGTAATATATATAACTTTTCATAAATTATATTTATAATAATTACATTTGTTTTTAAACTTCGAAAATTTACATATTATTGATTACAATAAAACAACAAAAAAGAACCATGATTTTTTTTTTTTTATTAAAAAGTGAAGTTATTAAATTTTTTTTTTTTTTTTTAAAAAAGGGGATCTAATATAAAAATAAAATAAGTTATTTATTAAATTGCGGCATTATGTACAGTCTGTGCACGTCCTGAGGGATCTTCGGGACAACCTTATTGAAATTTGGTTAGAAAGTAAGTTAATGTTCAATGTATGAAATGACGAAAATTATACAATAATCTCCATAAGGAAAAATTACCCCAATCTGCTCTTGGAATCCATCTTTCAACACTATCAGTACATGCTTCTTCGGGGAACCAACTTTCGAATTGTTCTCTATACCAATATCCTTCTTTGGTAGTTGGCGTATCTTTTGACCAACGGTTAGCAGCGTTAGCAAATTGTTCATCAGTAACGTGCTGTTCAGAAGTCTCTTTGAGAGTATCAATCCAACTATATCCTACACCATCAGAGAATTGTTCTTTTTGGCGCCAAAGAACTGACTCAGGAAGATAAGGACGCACATCTCCAGTTGTTGATACATCAAAAGCTTTTCTGAGAATGTACTATATATAAAGGAAAAGAAAAAAAAACGGAATTCAATAAAATGTATGAAATTGAGTGAATGCATAACGTTGAATTAAAATTTACCTTCTCCATTCTCCCTTCTCTGAATACTTTTTCTTCGGGATCAATACTCATAGCCACATCAAGGAATGTTTTATCTAAGAATGGTACACGAGCTTCAAGACCCCAAGCCATTGTAGATTTGTTAGCACGCAAACAATCAGCAGTATGAAGCTTTTTAACACGCGAAACTGTTTCCTTATGAAAATCTGCAGCAGATGGTGCAGCATGAAAATATAAATAACCTAAAAGATTATAAAATAATTAATAAATGTGATTTAACCAAAAAGTCAATTTATGGTTCAAATATACCTCCTAGAATTTCATCACTTCCTTCACCACTTAAAACCATCTTAACTCCCATGGCCTTAATCTTTCTTGATAATAAGTACATTGGGGTACTTGCCCTAATTGTTGTCACATCATATGTTTCCAAATGATGAATAACGTCATGAACTGCATCGAGACCTTCTTGAAGCGTAAAGGTATATTCATGATGTATAGTATCCAAAAATTCTGCCACAGTTCGTGCAGCCATTAGATCAGGTGACCCGGGAAGACCAATAGAGAAAGAATGAAGCTTTTGCCAAGTGGTAACTCCTCCTATAGAACAAATATTATCACTTACTTAGAATTATAAATTATTTGAATTAAATGTTTCAAAAGAAAGAAAAAGAAAAAAGTATAATATTTTGCAAAAGAATCCTTGCCATGAATTTTTATCTAATACTGTAATATACATAACAATGTAAATCTATCACATGATTGTAATGTTCCTGGCACGGTTTCCCAGTAAAATATCTGTAAAACTTACGATCTTCATCAAATCCATTTTGAGTAGCAGCTAATTTGGCAGCTTCCCTTGTTGCAATGGAAGCTATTAAACTGGAGTCCAACCCTCCACTTAATAAGACACCATAAGGTACATCACTCATTAATCTCTTGCGTACAGCATTTTCCAAGGATTCTCTCAAGTAAGTATAATTGATAGGATTTTTTGGTATTACTTCTTCATCCCACCATGATGGTTTATAATATCTTCTTGTTTCACCAGTTAAACTGTCATAAATATGACCAGGTGGAAACAAGATGATTTTATCACATTCTTCATTAAGTGCCTTTAATTCCGAGGAAAAATAGACTGTATTCGGTGACGATGATGACCAACCTTGGTAAAGGGAAGTAATACCAATTGGGTCGCGTGCTGCAATGAAACGATTTCTATTCGTGTCCAAGAGGACAAACGAAAACATACCATCGAGATGATTTACAACATCTTTTCCTATTTCAGAATACTTTTTTTTTTTAAAAAAAAAGCAAGTTGTTTTAGACGCGAATTATAAATTAAATGCAAGAAAAAGAATAGCATACCAAATGAAGGATGACTTCACAATCTGATTGAGTTTTGAAATGCGTGTCAGGTCTAAGTTGTTTCCTTAAGGGTTTGTGATTATAAATTTCACCATTTACAGCAAGAATGATCGTTTCATCTTCATTGGTAAGAGGTTGAGCACCAGAATCTTAAAAAACAAAATTCAAAAGAAAAAATTAATTATTTGTAAATTATAATATAACATGTATTTGAATGGGTTATGTTACTTACCAACACCAACAATGGCTAAACGTTCGTGACATAGAATGTTATTACCCGAAATTTTACAACCACTCCAATCAGGTCCTCTGTGTCTCAATCTGAATTTTGTGACAAGAAAGGATGTTCATTTTAAATCAAATGACTGCAAGTTGATAATTTTTTTAAAATAATAAAAGTTCACCTTTTAGAAAGTAATAAAGCTCGTCGACGGAAAGCATGAATATCATCTTGATAATTGAAAACCGCAAAAATACCACACATTATGATTCTTTAAATTTTGGATTTATAATTAGACACGAAGCAATTTTTAATTTCGAAGGTTCGTTATAAATTACTTTTTATAGAAAACCAAGCTAAAAAGCTGCAACAATACTTTTGTTTTTTAAATATGAAAAGTTTAACGGTCATCTCCGAGCCTTTCAGGCAAATTTATACTGATAAGATAGATACCTTTATATTTCGTACAACAGATCCAGGCTGATAGAATCTTATCTCTTATCTCGTGTCATTGCTTCCTTCAAACCGATCTTAATTTTGTACACTTCAAATACGTAATTTTAGCCGATAAATAAAGGTCATGTGGGAAAAATAACAAATATTTACTAGGTCTTATGCACTTACATAATTTTTTCAAGGGAACTATTTTTGTGTCCTTTCCTTTTTATTTCATATGCATGAACCCAAAGAACCTCCGTACATATAGACAAATATAAACAAAACCAAGAAATTTTGAGTGCAAAAAGTTTCTTACTTCGATATATGGGGATCTGGTATGTCCAATTTCGGCATACACCTTTTTATTGAGAACTCTCGTTTTAGAAAATCCCTTGAAATTTAATGTAATGCAATACAGTGATGACAAAAGAGCGCATTTATCTTATTAGGGCAAACAAACAATAAAAGGGTTTCACGATTATTAAGTACAAGTCTCGTGAAGTTCTCGCCAAAGATCATGAGGAATTTACAGAATAATTGCCAAGAAGGATAATCTCATCAAAATTTTTATGTGACAATCCTGCTGACAGTCTCTTCAAAAAAAAATATCACTAGAGGGGATCGACAAGACACAAAAAAACAACATTTTTAAAAAAAAAAGTTGAGATTTGATGGATTTTATGTGACCTTATCTTTTTGCAGATACATTCAATATTTGACTTTCTCGGTTAGCTTCGATTTTTTCTTCACCAAAAAAAATGATAAGAATGACTACATAATTAATATATTTGATCATTTACGATTGTTCCATTTTCGTTCTAGTCTTTTCTATTTTAAAAATCCGATTATTTTATTTTGATTTTCAAGATCATATCTAAATGTATCTTCCATCCATTAATTAAATTATTTATCCCACGAAATTAATTTCTATAATATATTATATATATATTAGATAAGATTAGATTAAAATAAATCGTGTTACTTTAACATTGGAAATTTAGTCAGTTGATCATTCCAAGTTCTTTGTTGAAGTAGATTTGGCTTTTTTACTTTTATTATCTTTTAACTAGTAAATTGATGATTACTTTCCAAGTTTGGCAGCTGGTTTAGATTGGATAAAATGGAAAATGGTGAATCTGATTGATTTGATAAACTTAAGTCGATTGATTTGCGTAATATTTTAAAAAAGTTTAGCATTGCCAATCCCGCAGCAGACTAATGTGCTACGTAAATACATACGCCATACGTCGACAATATCAGCCCATAATGATAAATTACTAAATTTAAAATAAGATGAATAATTAAAAATAATAAAATTACAAATCTATAAAACTAAAGTTTAAATGTTTTGTTAAATTAAAAATATATTTAGACAAATAATTTTAAATTTTTATAAAAACCACTTAGACTAGGTCATAATCTAAATATTACTCATCATCACTTTATAATTTGGCTAATACAATCATAGTCTAAATTAACACTCAACTACCACTCTATAGCCTAATATCTATAATTTGATTACTACTCTATAACCTATTTCTACAACCTATCTGCTTCCCTTTATATGTTAATATAATATTTTATTGGTTCTCTTTTGCATTCTGATTATTTTTTAGGTTTTTTTCTGCTATTTATGATTTTGTATTAGTATATTTTTATTATTACTTTATAATTTAACTATTACTTATTTTTTATTCTAAATAACTTCTATCTTATTTATAAGCTGGATTTGTATTGAGGATACTGATCCTAATATACATTTAAATATCATGTTTATATTAATTTCTTAACCTATTTGACTACCTGTCAGAATGCCAAAATAATTCATATCATTTGACATAGTAAATCTGTGATTAATTTTGACTAGTATTAGAAAAAAAATACATAATTATAAACTTAATTATAAAGATGGTAATAAATTATAAAAGATATAATTATGAAATTAATTATGAGTAATAATTAATTACTAAGGATTTAATTACAAGAATTATACAATAAATAATTTTTTTATAGAATTTAAATTTATAATAAATATTTTTTAATATATAAGTATATAAAAATAATCCTGTAACATATAAAAAATAATGCTCATATCTTAGTATTAAACTGCAAGTTTTTTATAGTATAAAAAGTATTATTATGCATGTTATAGACTATAGTTTAAATATTGCCAATATATAAAACTAAAGCTCCTCATAAGCTAAGTTGGCTTATAAGCCTCATAAGCTAACTTATTAAAGCTCAGCTTAAGCTACTATAAAATGGCTCATAAGCAGATTAAGCTAGCTCGTACTGTGACTCAACTCGTAGCGTAGCTTAGCTCGTCAGCTTGGATTTTTCATTTTTGAAAATACCAAATTTAGCAGATTAACAACATACTAGACAATAATTTCTTCAAAGTTAAATAGTTTCATCAACGTTTTCTTCAAAGAAAATGATCTTGGCAAAGTTTATTTTAATGAAAAATGATTCTGATAACGTTTTTTCGAAGAATAACATTTCTAAAGAGTTTCTTTTAAATAAACGCTTTAGAAGCATTTTTTTGAAGGAATAACCTCTATGGCTTTTCCATTGAAGAGAATCACTTCTGTGGCTTTTCCTTTAATAGGAATCGATTCTGAAGGCATTTTTATTGAAGGAAACGCATTTGTGACTTTGTCTTGAATAAAATAATTTCTTGGTTTTTCCTTTAAAGGGAATTGTTACCAAAGGCTTTTTTAAAAAATTGCTTGTGTGGCTTTTTTAGAAGGAAAAAAGCCTCTGTAACTTCTTTTTTAAAAAGAGAAAAGGCCTCTGTAACTTTTGCTTTAAGGAAATCTCAAACTTTTTAAGTGAATTTATAATATTAAGATTTATAAGATTATTATATAAGCCTTATTAACATTTTTTTTTTAGATTTTATTTTTTTTAGAAAATAAAAAGACTTTTAATTGAAATATTGAATTTAATATTATTAAATATTTTTTTTAAAAAAAGAATATTTTATAATATAAATCATGTTACAAAGTAATCAAATAAATTTATCTTCTGATAATAAGTAAGAACTATCTTTAATTAATAAAAAAAGAACTTTAGAAATATATCAATATTTTACATTGGATTCTTTAACTAGTCATTGGAAATGCAATTATTGTGAGTAAGTATTTTTTTATACTAAAATATTACAATATAATTTTAATTAATATTTACTTTAAAATAGCAAAAACTATGATAATAAATTTACTTTAACATTATAGAGACATGTGAAAAAGCAACATCCAAATATTTATCAAAGTAATAAACTATTACAAATAAAAGAAATGTTTACATCACAAGGATTTAGAAAAAATTTAATTGATTGGATAGACATACACATATGAAATAAGGTTTGCTGTAACAAAGTTAATGATCAAGAAATAACGAATGAGAATAAATATTGTTAAATGAAATAACTTTCGACCTAATGATTACATTTCGATGGAAATACGATCATTAGAACCGTCTCATTGAGAGCTTTCCAACG